>JAEQML010062002.1:0-24990 GCA_016904865.1 Pissodes strobi | reverse complement strand
ACGCAAAAATTATTACTAAATATGCTATGCTGGTAGCATAAGTAAGCTGAAATCCGTGTAGGGTATATAGCCTTGTGCAAAATTGAGTGCATTGGCAGACTGGTGCCGTTTAATCCTTATATGAGAATAAGGCCAGAGAATGTACGCAGACTAGTGCAGAGTAATCCTTATATTAGAATAAGGCAAGAGTATAGCAACCCAGTGGTATACTCGTGATAGAGAATGTTGAAAAACCCATGGGCAATACCATTGGGGACTGTACAGCGCATGGTACAGCCTTTGATAATTAGAGAGATCAGTGGGTCTCAATAATGGCAGTCAGAATGCCGATAAATACCTTTTTTGTTGGCTTAGAACTAGAGATCAGTTGGTCTCCATAATGGCAGTCAGGATGCCGATAAATACCTTTTTGTAGGTTTAGAACTAGAGATCAGTGGGTCTCCATAATGGCAGTCAGCATGCCGATAAATACCTTTTTGTAGGCTTGATATGACGATGATTATGGCTGGATATCACTATGTCACATGAGTAAAGAACTAGAGAGATTATGAGGTCTCAAAACGTGAAAACTACCCGGCATGGCGGCTGGAAACGGGGGTGCGCTTTTTGCGACTTAAATGGTGGAGGTTCAAGAGACTACTGAATTCTAGAACGTGGGAACTAGATCAACTTGAAGAAGTTGTTAACCCCTCTTTGACACCGCCTCTTCTGGCGGGAAGATATACATCCTCCGGAAATAGAAAGGGCGAATAATGTAAATACTGAGAAGTTATGTAAACCTTTACGTCAGCGATTGTCTAAATTAACCTTATGAATTTTAACACAAATCCGGTCGAAATACGTTAACTAGTTTTTATAAAAATCGATTGTTAAAGATCGGAAATTTAGGAGCTAACTTGATTACCTCCGTTAAGAGACAGTGATTGGTCGACTCGGTCGCCGGGGTATAGCGGGAAGCGCTATGATTGGTCAGATAAGTTTAGAGGACGCATTAACTTTTAGCTTTCTAAGACTACTGAAACAGTGAATAAACGTTGTAAACAAGAGATGGCGTTAGTAGTATCGCCATGGAGTTTAATTTGTTTGGAATGCGAGGACAGTGGCGTGGAATGTTAAATTGTACAAAAATTAAATCGTTAGATTTGAAGAAGTGTTCAAAATGGTTTTTGAACAATTATTCTTGTTTATGGTTCGCATAGACACTAGCCAGTTGGGGTAGGATCATCCATTGCTTCTTTTATTGGTCTCGAAATACATATTTAAATGTGCAAAATTTTACGCAACATAGTGCGGGTTTAGTACTTGTAAATTTAGTACGCTTTTGAAGTTTTTTTTTGAGGAAACTCTAGGTCGAGGTTGATGGGCCACATTTGCGTCCAGGGAGACCGTTCAAGATTCCATCATTCGAACAGTTAATCATTCCATCCTGGTGTTGTGCATGCGTTTGCCCTGGTGCTGTGATTGAATATCTTACTGCTGCTCCCGATTGGATTTAAGTACAAATACTTTGTTTTATTTGTGTGAGTCGTTATTGCAAAAGATGTAAGTTTGGATTGTCGTACTGCTTTTTTTAATTTTTTTTCCTGATTTTGGGTATGTCTTGGGTTAGTTTTGGTTAGGCGAGCAGAGGGCCATGCGTGAAGTGAAATAATAGATTAATGGCAAACAATTTGGGTTAAGAGCCGTATTATAGTGGATATACAGCAACTTGCATGCTCGAATATATTCCATATCTAACCTCAAAATACGCGGCAAACGCATGCACAACACTGGGATGGAGTGACTAATTGTTCGAATGATGGAATCTTAAACGGTCTCCCTAGACGCAAGTGATGGACCACGGCCATGTCACTTTTCGACAGTCATTAAGTAGGATTGGTTGATAGCTCCATATCTGTAATTTTACAGACCATCTTTATGGGATTTTGAGCGAAAACCACAAAAATAGGTCCTTGTACATCTTATTTTTAGTTACCTATGTGTATTTTTGATGAATTAGTCACAAGGAACCTAATTTTCTTCACTGAAGGATATTTACCTACTGAACTTGGTATAGTCGCATGGAATAGAGGTTCCACACACCTATAAAACCCTCTTTAGTAACCCAACAATTTGAATTGAGGTAAATATTAAACAGTATTTAAAGAATGTGTTCATGAATTTAATATTCTTAAAGAAAAAGCTTATATTTTCTCTTAAAATAGTCTCTATGGCTAAATACTATTAAATTATGTTATCTTCTAGTTGCAAAGTAGTTTTAATATTTTTAATTAAACTCAAAATGTTATCTCTAATCTAACAATTTGTAAATAGAATTTTTTCCATTAGATTACTCTCTGATTTGACCACTTTAATCAAACTTTTTTCCAAAACATAGATTTTAAAGCATTAGTTAAAATATAAATATCTTTTAGGGATAACCTACTAATTATTTTCAAAATTTATAGTAATTTTACATTGTTCGCAATGCCTGTGTAGCCACATTTTGGGTTACTCCACGAAATTTAATTGCAATGTACCTATTAGAAAAATTTGTCTTTATAAAATGAAATTCTCGTTCTGGGGGTTATTAATGACATATTATATTATATATTTTTGATATTATTACAAGATTAAATTAAGGGGTTAGTGGTTTCATAAAGTTTCATCTTGCTGACTGGGGATCGTGTCAGTGAGCTTTCCTTTCGCTTAAGTAATTAAGCTAAAGTATTTAAGTAATTAATAATTAGCTTGGAATTTTGTATTGAATTGTTGTGCTGGCCACAGGTACGACCAATGAATTATGGCTAGTGGTTTAGACGTTTTATATTTTTAGGGTTCTTTGGTTGGCTAATAGCTCATTACCTGCACACTTATTCATAAATTTATTTAATTATTGAGGAGTGGTATCTAGCATATTATTATAGACAGTTGGCAGTTCGACTGGTGAGAGCTGCTGGCGCCCTTAACCGAACATATCTCTCACTGAGCAGCAGGATTTGCACGCTCTCCTAAACTGCCTCTTCTCATATAACTAATTTCCGTTTACTGGTATCGAACTAGTTTGATTTTTTTTATTGTTCATATTATTTTAATACTATTTTATATCAACTATAGCCTTACTCTCTGCTATTGAGCAGAGAAAGAGTGTGGCCACTTTATTGACCTCGGTTTCTTCTCATGTAGCACACTTACTCTCATGAAAACGATATTCCT
Source organism: Pissodes strobi (assembly GCA_016904865.1). Taxonomy (NCBI): domain Eukaryota; kingdom Metazoa; phylum Arthropoda; class Insecta; order Coleoptera; family Curculionidae; genus Pissodes; species Pissodes strobi. Next base: position 21,795 of record JAEQML010062002.1, on the reverse strand, counting down.
TATATAAACAGAAGTAACTATCTATGATCCCTGTCGATCTTTTCAGGCTCTTTATGGCGTGCTGTATTCTGAATTAAAATTTAAAAAATTCGCGTGCACGCGCCTATTCTAGCTAAGCTACTAAAGAGGTAAAAATATAAATGATTGAGTCTAATGTGCATAGAAATTAAACAGCCTTTCGTGACGAAAAAAACGTTGATTTGAAAAATTGATAAAATGCATTTACCTAAGTAGGCATTACTTTGTGTTAACTCACGCAATGTTTATTAGCGATTCGAATTTATGTTTCAAGCCATATAGTACACACGGTACACGAAAAAAAAAACTGCACTTAATGATGCAAGCAAGCCATTTTGCACAGGTGTTGTATAGACCTAATAAATTGATTTGATCCGTAGTCATCCCTGAGGATTCCGGTGTAGGGGGGTGGGAGTAAATTTGACGAGTAAAATATTGAAATGCATAAATCTAGGCGTAAATAAACTCAGAAAGGGGTCTTTAGACTCGTTATCATAATATTTTACCTTATGAAGGCAATCCTAATGTCTAAATAGCGAAAGCGAAAGTCGAGCTAAGCCTGCATATTTCAAAATTTTGGCTGAAAAAGTAGTACTTGTCGACAACTCCAAATATTGATGTGTTGGGTATCATTTTATAGGTTTTTGAGGTCGATGAACACGTTTTTAGCTTTAAAAATACGATTAAATACACCCTTAAGCCATATAGCAACCAGTATGGTCAATGTAAAAGTTATGAATATGGTTGCACGAAAATCGGAGGGTGCAAGTTTCAAGACAACAATCACATTAAGGCATGAATTGCACTGTATTATCAGTTAGTCTTTATATTTATAATTATTTATTTCCATTATTATAAATAGAAATTTTTTCTCCAGGCTAAGTTATAAACTAAACTTCCTCTAAAACTCTGTCGAAATTAGTTTCTGCCTCTGGACTGCTGTCATACCCGAAAGTAAAAACATTACTTCATAATAATTTTTAAAAAATATTAAAACTGGTAACAGACCCGTGGTTAGCACATTGTCATTTGCACTTCTTGCATGTCAAAGTGCAGGGCAGCTGATACCGACAACATCGTTGGCTCTCACAGCCTTTTGGACTCTACATACACTCCAAACCTCTTGAAGAAATGTCCAGAACGGTTTCCACTAGTTCTTCTCTTTAACACGACCCCACATCATAGCGTTGTTGAAGGAAGACTGTGGTCCGCCCCCAGTAGACCTACCCCAGATGTGACCTGCCTAGTACGCAGATCGTTTGATGTGTTGAATCAGTGCACCGCGTGTTGGAGGAATGGCGTTCAAGTGCACACGTTTAGCACCCATAGCATACCATATCCTTGGTATGTAAAATGAGGCGGCCATTTGCTTTCCCCATTATAACACCGTGTAAGCTGCTGGAACCAACTTTCGACGATAATATTTTATCGCCCTAAAGACGTTGTTGGGATAGTTGGGATTAGCCATCACACTCATAACTTCTACAATATTCTCCATCCTAGCGGCTGTATGGCTGCAGAATTTGTTAAACCGTATTTTTATGATTACAGGCGTATTCAGCGAAACCTTTAAATCCTATAAAATGATACCCAGCATATCAACATTTGGAAGTGCTGTCGAAGTGCTATTTTTTTAGTCGCTATTTTGAAAAATGACGGCTTAGTTTAACTTTCAGTCGATGGTTGCGTTTTCTGACTGTGGCATTGGCTTCATGAAGTAAAAATGTTACGATAACAAGTCTAAACGCGCCTTTCTGCATTTATTTTAACATTTCAATATTTTACTCGAGAAGTTTACTAAGCCATTTAATTCTTTTCTCTGTGCATCTGGAAGTGTGTGTTCGTCTAAAATGCTACATATATTTGGATTTCCTGTGTCCTCTATGAATTGCCAAACATCCTGCTTAAGATCAGGGATTATTTCCATAGCTTTCCAGAAGTCCATTTCCAGAATAAGTTTGTGGTGTAATTCAGGTAAAATTAGAATATTTATTAGTCGAGTTTTTCCATTAATGTCATTGGTACTTGCATGTAACCTGTGCACTTTGTAATGGTTTGTTTTACTAGCTCAGTCGCGAATTTGTAAGGATAGAGCGAAAGTTAATTTATTTAGTTTACTTGAGGGTGTGAGGTGTGAGTTGTCTCTTTCACTAACTATATTTTTTTATGATATTGTGGGCGCCAGAACTCCTTGAGACAAAGTAAATAAAAAATAAATATTAAGATGTCAAGAATTATAAAGATAAGAACATTAAAAAATTAATTCGCGTCTTAAAGAAGTGGATCGATCCTACAATAAATCAAATAAAATATTTCTAAAAACAATAAATATTAATTTAACAACTAATTTACAAGATGATGAGGTTTTAAAAAATATTAAAATCTATATAACTAGATGTAAATACAACTTATGAAGTTTTGGCTTGGTATAAATTCACTAGCAATGTAAATGAGAATCAATGCAAACGATTAAACCATTTAATTATAACAAATAGTTGGTCGAAGCAAACGATCTTTCTTCTGATAAATACTACTTATCTTCATTCAGTTATGTGTAACCATGCGATGTTCGTTCAGCTATTTGTAACCATGCGATCGGTTAGGATCTCCACTGGAAACCTGTTCCGCCTGTACCTAAGTTCTCTCACTACAGGCGTATCCAGGTCTTACAGGTAATCCTAGTGGGGACTCCTACTTGTTTGCACGGCAAAGCTGTATTTGGTGTCTTCGTCTCGAATTGATCGTCACATAAAAAAAATACAAAGGTCTTAGACCAACTTATACTGCTTATTAACTAATTATTCAGGAAATTATCCTGTGGACCTCAGTTGGACTATCATACAGGAGGTATTAACCGACAATTTGGAAATTTACTGGTTACAGCAGGTATAAACAGAACTTAAATTACAATTTTAAGTCGAGCAAAAATTATAGATAGCTATAACCATAAATAATTTCCGTTACTCAAGATATTTCCTTTCTTTATTTTAAGATATGAAATCCAAAATAATTTATAATTAAAATTTAAGGTTCAAAAGAAAATTATGATTAACATTTAAGATTCAAAAGAAAATTATGAAACTTGTCCAAACAGTGGCTCTCGGCAACTTCCAATAGAAGATAACTAGATTTTTATGATAAATAAAAAAATCGAGGTATAACCTCTCTATAAATGAGTCTTATTATAACTCAAAATAAGTAATTTCTATTACTTTTTTATATGGCCCTTGGCACATAAACCATAATTCAAAAAATAGAAAAAACGAGGTACAACGTCTCTTTAAACGAGTCTCCAGATAAGTAATTTCTATTACTTAATCTATAAATATGGTCCTTGGCACATAAAAAATAATTGAACGTAAATTACGTCTCAATTAATGAAAGATAAAGATAAGATAATCACTATCTCGCCTTGAGATAGGAACTTAGATAAACGATAAAGAAAGAAAAACAGGTAAATTTACACATATGTACATAAACCTCTCATATATGTAAATTAATGTCGGTACATCATTGATAAAACGTGATACGGTAAGTGCTAATAATTATATGCTTCGCTTGATGTTACTAATAAACTAAAATAAAAATGAAATAAGCCTGAAAAAACTATGATCAACAATACTACAAAGTCCTAAGACAGAGTTTTATCCACAATACCGAAACAGAATTTTTCCACTCGACGCGCGTTTCGCTAACCATGTTAGCATCATCAGAAGATGATTAGGACTAAAATTAAAATCTAGCTAACGGCGTTAAGTAGATTTTAATTTAATTTAATTTTTTTCTGTCTTAGTGCATGTTGCCGAAAGTTCCAAACCCCAACATAATACTACAAAGGAAAATGCAGCGAAATTCTACTCAAATTCAATTAACTACCTTTTACAGGAACATTTAAATAAAATTCGCTTCGAGAATCTCCCAAGTAATACTGTGCAATTTAAATGAAAATATATAAAATTATATGTATGACCACTAAACGATGAAATAATTACGTTCTCTATATATTTGGATTAAACCATTATCAAATTACACGAATTTGACTAATAAGATACGCAATTATCCACCAAAAAAAATCGATATTCAAACCTAAAGGTCACCATTAAAAATTAAGATTGTTGAAATCGTCAATCACTCGAAAGTGCAATATAAAAATGCTAAATTCTCGCTTTAGCCAAATATAAATAAGTGATTTGGAAACAATTATTACTTATATATTTGAAAAATGAAAAGATTATTGAAAAATATGCAGGCAATCCAACGATGGTTCTTGAAGCTCCCGAATCCAATAATCCTAAAAGCGCAACTCCTGATATCTGTACTTTCAAATTAATAAGGTCAATGGTCTCCTTCAGCATGAGCAATGATGAAATCTAAAATAATTTGACTGGAATGAGGCGGTGTCGGTAATGATATTTTATTGAGAGAGTCCTCTCGACTCAACAACTCCCTCTTGGGTCGTTTGCCGAATTATTACATTTGGTGCAAGATCTTACTGTCACATCTGGTGTTCCGCAACGATAGCAGTGCATTTCCTTAGGTTGGGTACAATCTCGGTTGAGATGACCTTCTTGCTTACAATTCTAACATATCAATTTAAGTCTGTTATTATTTAGATTTGGATAAATAGCATCGACTCGACTAGATGTCGAACAGGAGTCAGAGTCATGTGAAACGAGGTTTTGCGAATTTTTGCGTCCTTCTTCTAGCAGGAGGCACATATGTATCAGCTCGAATCCTAGTCTCTAATTTGAAGCATTTACTAAGCTGGAGATTGCAGTTACCCTTGCTGAATGGTTAGTGATCTTCACTTTCTTGGTATCAATGCCGACCTCAGTGGCAGCATATTTATTTTAACTACATAGAAATTGTATTTTTCTCGACAGGGTAATTTTTGTACCACGCCTTTGACTGTGGAGGCTTACAGCTTTTATTTGCAGTTAAAAATAATCTGTCAGTTGTGACGGTATCACGTCTTTTTCGGACTAATTTTTGAAAAAGACGAACTTCAGGTTTGGAAAACTAAGTAATTAGCCATTTGCTGTCTGCCAATTTCTTGGATCTTCCTTGGGTAGTCTTTGAGAAAACTGGATTATGTTCTATAGGCCTGTAAACCTTCCTTTGCTATCTTTTTCCTAAAAAGTATTTTACACTAGCTGAACAGCAAGCTATGGAAACAAATTCATATTACCCATGAATAATCCTCGCAAGAGTCGTTACCGGCCGTTGTCATGTTTTCTATGTCTGATAATGTGAATCATATTATCGTCAGCGGTCGGGGCGTTCCTGGTTTATGACGTGTCGCTGTATGTCAGATAACGTGAATCAGCCTTAAATCTGGCGCCAACGTTTTTAAAATTAACTTTTAGATTCGTATCGTCTATTAAATCCGCGCTTATTTTTAATTTTACAGGATATCAGGTATTTTAAATCCTTTAGTTCGATACTACATATCATATGACATTTATTTTCTTCTAAATTATTACGTTATTCGCTTTTATGCTGTTGGCATAAAAGTTAGTAATACTTCAGTGAAAGCCATTTCTCATGGATGAATGGAATATTTATTCATGTCAAATAGTTGGATAGATGGATAGTGGCAATTTAATAACAAAAATTACTTACCATGAATCGCCTTCTCACCCTTTGCCATAGTTTCATTGGTTGTATCCTTTATCCCCTCCACTAAATTCTTTCCTTGCTCCACAAGGGGAGCACTACTAGCACACCCCATTCTTGGAACTTATTAAAAACAGTCCCCCTTCCCAATAATTGAAAGCGAATTAGGTATTATCCCCAATAACCTTATCGAAGAAAAGACGACGAGACAACGCTATGTCGCCTAAAATCGGAATAATTTTTGAATGGACTCAAAAAGTATGTTGCATATATTTTCTCTATATAAATATATAAAAGAACAAAATCCATTAATAGAAGGAAGCAGAAGCGATAGAAGTGAAAATTTGTATGTGTGTATGTAAACTTGGTTTACATTTTTCTTCTATAAAAATAAAGTCTACGTATTTGATTCGTAAACTTTTAAAGGTTGTATTAATTTCATTCGTAAAATTAAGGGTTGTTTTGTTGTTATTGAGTTCGCGGTCGCGCTTAGACTGACCGTCGGTCACCTTTTTACGGGGGGGTTGTTTCCGCGCTAGACTTTTCGTTGTGGTTATAGACCAGGAGAAAATATTTGCCCCCTCATTATATTCATTTATGAATGAATATAGAGCCTGTTTTTAGCAGAGAAGTCAATATGTTGTTTCAATAAACGTGCCGGTAAGCAAACGAAAGCTTTTATCATTCTGCTGTCATATTTTACTAAATAGTTGAACCAGGTTAGAACATTGATGGGTAACTCATTAGGACTAGGGCATTCGAAATATTTAATTGTTCTTAAAGCACAGGTTATTGCAGGTCGTTAATATCATATAGACTCAGGTTTGGGATGATGCATGCACCCCTGGCTTGTCACGAGTTTCATATCGGTCTTCCGTCTACTCTTTCTATGTTGGTATAATCAATCAATAATACCAAAGCTTTAAAAAACAATTGGAACTACAACAGCGTGAATGTCCGTAATATTGCTTTACTCTTCCAGTTCAATTCTGTTCTAATGAATCCCTGGGCTTGGACTTTTGATAATTAGATTTGTTATTTCCCTGGTTTCTAGTTGTTGACGGTCTACTGGTAAGACTGACTGAAGCAGGCTGTGAAGTCCAAGCTTAGGCAGATGATCTAGTTATAATAATAAGAAGTAAGCATGACAACGTTCTCTCAGAACGTATGCAAAGTGCACTCAACTTTGTCGGCACATGGTAGACACTAAATGTGAACCAAGCAAAACCGTAGTGATCCCAAAAGAAGTAAGCTGAATCTTAAAGCACCACTTTGGGAGGGACAACGGTAGAACTTTCAAAAGAGGTTAAGTATCTTGCCAACGTTCTTGACCGGAAGCTAACCTGGAACCCAAACCTAGAAAGAACTACCAAAAAAGCAACGGCAGCGCTTTGGGCTTGTCGACGACTCTTTGGTAAAACATGCGGCCTAAAATCTTCCATCATCTGATGGTTCTATATCACTGTTGTAAAGCCTATTATATGCTACGCCTGCTTAGTGTGGTGGGTAAAAACAAAGGAAATAAGAAGACAGCGATTGCTAACAATAGTACAAAGGCTTGCCTCTCTGGGTATAACAGGGACTATAAAAACGTGCCCCATAGCAGCTACTTGACCTATTTCCGCTGCACATATGCATAGAAAAGGAGGACTGGACTAGTGCATATAGAGTCACTCAGACACAAATACTGAGGTCAGGAAACCTGACTGGTCACCAGAAGTTCTGAAGGACATCCAGATAGAGGCGATGACCGAACCAAACGATAAAATGGAAACAAAACTCCATTTTGATCGCTCCTTTGAATTGGTAGTTGAAGACCGCAATACTACAGAGGAAAGCCTAAAACAACTAGAGAGGGGATCATTTGTCTGGTATACATATGGATTAAAGATGAACGAAGGAGTGGATTCGGAGTTTACGGATCTAGGTATCGAATCTGCACCATTAGGAAACACTCCCACAATCTTTCAAGCAGAACTAAACGCTATCAATATAGCCATCTCTGAATGTGCCAAAAAGGCCTAAGAGGTGCAAAGATCTATATCCTATCAGATAGTCAAGCGGCCTTAAAAGCGCTAGCATCTAGCATAATCAACTCCCGGCTAGTGTGGGATTGTCGGATGGCTGCAGATCGACTGGCAAACAGAAACAGACTCACCCTAATGCGGGTACCCGGGCACGAGAGTGAGGTAGGCAACGAAGCCGCTACAGCTATACAGACTACCTTTTGCGGGCCTGAACCATTCTGTGACATCCCTAGAGAGCACGTAATGAATGAACTGTCGATTGACAAAAAGACGGAAAGAGACACATTGGGCCAATGCTCTTGGCAGAGACAGGCCACAAGACTCATCTCTCACTCGCCTAACCACACAAAAAAGCTTCTCAAGCTACAAAAAAATGATATAAAACTGGTTGTAGGTTGTAGACCTTCTCACTGGACATGGCTCCTGGACATACCACCTCCAGAAAATGGGGAAAACCACTGACGAACAATGCAGATTCTGCTAAACTATGGCTCAAATGTCATAGTACCTACTCTGCGAATATCAGCCACTGACTCGCCAAAGGTTGAGGCATCTCGAAAATGCTGTTGGGGCATCTGGAGATCTACAAAAGCTCAACCCTCGGAATATTCTGACGTTTTCGAAAGAGATAGGAATTTCCGTGTAAAATAGAAGGGTATAGACAAAAGATCAATTTTATTGTGGTCGACGTGTTGAAGGGCAAATCTTGGAACCTCGTTCACTTCCGATCTCTCGGGTTCACAGCACCCATGCCTTATTCCCTAGACAGATACCATCCTACAGATAGTAGATTAAATCCTTAGAGCAGCAAGGCATATAGTTTATATAGTTTCAAAGTGAACAATATAATCAGATAAAGTAACGCATATTGAAATAAAGGAACAGGATATTCAAACAGTTAAATTAACCAGAGATGTAAAATACTGACGAGCGATATCCAACAAATCGCCAACGAAAAAATATTTTTATGGACTAGTTCTAGTACTGCTACTATACTTTATAGAAGTCATTGCATACATTTTTTTTAAAGCAGTAGCACACACACTAAAACGAGCTGCTTTAGAGTGTGCCTAGGTGCGGCACCCCAGATGTGTGAGCAATATTTTAAGCACAGTCTTATTTGCGCCTTGTAGAACAAGAGCAACTGCTGCGGTTCGTCTACAAATTGAGTAATTCCGCAGTTGATGGCAAATGCTTCAGGTTCTCTACCTTTATTGTCAGTCTTATTGTGATGTTTGGGCCAGTCATTGTTGTGGGCATTGAATTCGTTAATCCCTTGGCGGCGAACTTGAGCCTTATCTATCTATCTATCTATCTATCTATCTATCTATCTATCTATACTATTGTTATGTAGCACATACTTGTGTTTCTGTAAGGGCTAGTATGTGTGGCTTATTTGCTTGTAAATGTTGGTGTACCAGATTAATGTTTATACTTAGGCTTCTTATGCTGCAAAAATGTATTCTAAATTTGTTCGGTATCTTTGCTGTATGTAAAATGTTGCAGAGATCTGATTGGCCCGGGAGTTTATCTCCGAAATGTTTTGATCCTGGAGGCGCCATCATGTCGATATGTTCCTACTGTGGAACCAGGAATCCCTAGTGTGGAAGCGGAACGTGATTTGGAACAACCACTTTACCAGCACCTCCCTGTTCTGGTGGAGTGATCTTTAATCGGACGATGCAAGTAGCTTACCACTTAGAGCCACTTCCACTCGAAGCCTCGTCCGCAGGCATTCCCTTGGTGATCCCTAGTCTGACGGGTGAGAATGGGATTTCCCCAGTAATCAGCTCCAGACTTTTTAATTTGGAGTTCTCCAGCCTGAAGGAGGACGATGTGATTTGATCGGTCGCATCCCGTGGCAACTCGGAATGGCGGGGGCGTCACTTTCCGTAATCAAACTGCTCTCGCCAGTTTGACGTTCTTGCCTGCCAATACAATGCAGCCTTGCATGTCACAAACTGTCATTGATCAGCCCCAGATTTAGAAGTTTGGTGTTCTCCAGCCTGAAGGAAGACGATGTGATTTGATGGGCCACATCCCGTGGCAACTCGGGGGCGTCACTTCCCATAACCATACTGCTCTGACCAGTTTGAGGTTCCTGTCTGCCAATACAGCCCCGCTTGTCACAAGCTGTCATTGATCAGTTCTTATACTTTAGTGTTCCCAGCATGGAGAAAGACGATGGGATTTGAATGGCGGGGGTGTCACTACCCGTAATAAAACTGCTCTCACCACGACGGTTCCTGCCTACACAATTTGGAGATCTTCTTCTTCTTCAGCAGGAAGGAATGTATGTGCTTGTCTCCTAAAGCTAATCTCTTCCATATTACGTTTTAATTTCTTCCCTTCTTTTTCGCGCAGTTTATTGCTTCCTTCTTGCATGCCCCATTCTATTTGTACCCGCCTAACTAATGACCTCCGATTTACTGTACTTTAACACACATGTACCACTTTATGCACTATACTGTACTCACCGCACTTTACGCACACCTAGAAATACAAAAATAATACCAATCGCACCTGGAGATGAAAATATTGATAGATTATGCAAAAAATAAAAATGGGTATTAATATTGTTAATTTATAATCTATTTTTAATTTTCTTAAGAAGTGTGTAAAGTGACACTCTTCCGCATTCTATAACAGGTGGAATTTAGTTATGTTTTAAGTGCGAGAAAGACACTTTGCGCACGCGTTAGGGAGAATATTTTTTTCTACGAGCATCATATAACAATAAAAGAAAAAAAATCTGCAGAATCTTTAATAAAAGCTGAAATAATTACAAGAACAAATAGACGAAAAAGCTATACGACTCATCAAAGTGTTTGTCCTTTCTTGGTGACATGGAAACAGAGCAAAATTTTGATATTAGGTAGGTGTCAAAATTAACAGGTGCACCTATTGTTGCTTGGCATATAATCATCATTTATCATTACATAGCATACTTAAAAAATATGTTTTTTTTTTAACTCAAATATTGGAACCACGAGCAAATTTAGACAGAGGGTAAACTAAGTTTTACAACGCTTTCTTACGTTCCATAGAATAGTCTACAGTTACTAAATACATATACATTTTCCTTACCTATGAGATTTTGAGTAGTTTTTACTTTTTCACACTACGTGCAAAAAAGTATCACTTTGCGTACACTCGTAGAAAAAGTATCATTGTGGTCCTAGTGCATATTTAAAAAAATGCCGGCCCCTTCATACAAAATTTACTTCTCGTTCCCAAATGTATGACATGAAGAACTTATGTCATAAATTGCTATTTTACTTGCTCCCAGGCTATAACGTTTGCCATCAATATCGTTGTGTTATAGCACTTGATTATAGCCTGTACTACTTTTAGCGTATCGAGCGATTTTCCAACAGGTATTGTTCCCTGAATTTATGAATTTGAATATGTTATCCATTAGCCTAAACACGAACGAAAATAACATGAAATACCATTAAAAAATTTCGACAATTTTGTTAAAATATTTAAAAGAAAACAAGATAGGGCTAATTATAATTATTTTCCAATGTTCCGAAGACGAGCATGTCATATTAAAAGGTTACATTTTTCTAATCTTCTGACGATGTTTGAGCTTATCAGAGCAATATGAGTCCTTGTAAAGGAAATCCTGGCGATATTAGCGATGCGGTAGAGTTTGTATTGTCTATATAATCTGACGAGTCTATATGTGTAATAAAAACGCTACTAATTATTATTTATAGATAATGCAACTTAAAAATCAAGCACGTGCTCATACTAACTCTATTGAAATCGATGCTGGCGATAATATAAAACCTCGATATTTCGAACTTAATTGAAAATGGGCCCTAGTATAGTAGGGCCCCATCAATATGATTATTGAAAAGTAATTATTATTGATGCTTACCCTCGGCATTGATTGTGTTTTGTTTCATTTTTGAGATTAAAATATTATTTTTGATGCAGGTTTTATACAGGCTAGTATTAAGCTTTTCCGTTTTATAATTTAGAATGGTGGCAAAAGGGCATTTTCATTTTATTAAACATACTTAATTTATTTATATTTGTTTCAAAAATACTTATATAGGAATTTTTATGATGCATTTTTTGTGTGATGCCCTATAGGCCTGGGTTTCATCAAGAATCAGGTACCTATCACAATGGAGTATTATTCATATTAAAATTTGAACATTCGAATATTCTTCTAAACGTTCTGGATTTTAGAATGCTATAAATAAATATATAAATATTTATACTATACGTGTTAAATACGAATTAAAAATAAATTTCTGTTAAAAATAAAATGCTTTTCTCAAAAAAAAAAAAAAGCCTGCATATTAAAAACGGAAGGTAGGAGGAGCCTAACATAAAGTACGTGGTTGTACTTGAAAATCAATAAGAAACTTTTTTTTTCTAAAAATATTACCTCCCAATTAAAAAAAGCATGATGACGTCATGGGTCATAAACAAAAGCTGAAAAAATCAACTTTTTAAGATAGTCAATGTCTTGTCAAAATATAAAACTTACGTATTTCAACGATTATCAACAATTTATTTATTAACAAATTAATGAATGTTATGAGAAACTTTGTATTCTATTCCTTTCAAGTTAAAAATGAAAGGTAAAGTAATGAAATTATTAGCTTTTCTTATAATATTTATAAATATGAAATTTTTAAGGAAATTATTTATTAACAAAATTATGGATATTGTGCGGAACATTTTTTTTTTTATTTTTTTTTTTATTTTTTTTTTCGAATCAAGAATTAAAACTAATAAAATACCAAGTGTGCTGTAACGAATTGATCAGTTAGGCGTCACTTTGTAATGAAATACTAGCTGTGTAAACGTTTTTAGTTAGCTCCGGTAAAATTGTTGTTTTTATTTAGTTCCGGCAAAAACTGTGGTTTAAGTTCGGATTTTTAAATCACGATTTCTGTATCTTTATACATTGTATTCGGACTGCTTTTTGCTCTTGTAGTAATCAGTAAAGGCCAGGAAGGGTTTTATACCCACACTTTTGTAGTTTCCGGAGACGGATCCCCGGCTTTTGCCCCTATAATGGGGGACGTATCGGAAAATGACGACGCACAATCCAATATTTCGATGGAGTCTATCCCAGACTCGAATCTCACAGAAGTTTCAATACGGAAAATCAGAAGTAGATGTAAAAACTTCGCTGAAGTCTGCGTACAGTGCAAACTCGATTACGAGAATCTCAGGGAGTGTGACTCAAGCCACATAGATACTCGAAAATTAGTTTCGAAAGTGCGCCAGCACTTTCGGGATACCCATCCCGCACGTATTAAGACCATCTCGGCGAAAATCGACACGGGGCAGAAAAAGAAGACCAGTCCTACTGGCATTCTAGGCTCCGAAACCGTGAAAAAACCAAAGGTCTCCTTGACCGATCGACCAGCAACACAAAAAACCAAAGATAGTTTTTGCGGCAAAGAAGTTGCTAGGCAAACCGAAATACAAGAAAGCGAGCGTAACTTAATGGCACCACCTTCTGCTACCCTGGTAAGCCAAAGTGACAAAAATATTTTTAAAACCCCATTTAAACAATTGCCTTTCAAACGTAATTTTAAAATTGTCACCCTTGACAGGGCACAACCCCCTGTTGAGACATCGAACCACTACGAACCCTTACAGGATATCAATACAGAGGATGAGGACACTATAAGTGTAGCGTCTACCTCAGTCTCTGCAGGGATCAAACGAAAGTCGGCAGCTGACAATAAGGGCAAAGCCACCCCTAAGCGAAAAATACAACCCTTACCCCCTGTCGTTATTAAGGGGCTACCGGCTGATCACCGGCAACTAAGAGAAGATCTAAAGGAAATGCGTATTAATAAATACCAATTAAAATATACCAAAAATTCTGTAATTGTATATTGTGAAAACGCCAACGATCTCCACACGTTAAAGCGCACCCTTGCACAGGAAAGTACGGAATTCCACACCTACGCAGAATCGCTAGAAAAGTCCAGAGCGTTCGTACTACGCGGGCTTGACGGGGAAATTCAAATGCAAGACATCGTGGAAGCTCTTAAAGAAGAGTATAACTTAACCCCCAAGAACATTTACATAATGAGGAAAACAAGAACACCAATGTTCCTAGTAATTCTAGGGACTGATTATACTCTGCGCCGTTTAAATAGTGAAATTAGAACACTTATGTGCGTCAGAGTGACGTGGGAAGCCAGACGCTCCGGGAAAGCAGTTTTGCAATGCAAAAACTGCCAGCAGTACGGCCACGCTAAGTCGTACTGCTGTAGAAAAACTGCCTGCAGCAAGTGTGCAGCATCTCACGACATCACACAGTGCTCCGCTACCTTCTCAAAATGTGTAAACTGCAGGGGCCCCCACCGCTCTATTGACACGGAGTGCCCTGTGTATGTTTACAAATTGAACATTATAGAGACAACAGGGAACAAAGCAAGGCAAACCAAACCTGCCTACAAACCAGCGCCGCCGCCGGCAAACCCGGCCTGGAGGGGCAAAGCACCCGGACTAGTAGCAGACGGCCCAAGTAGGGGCCAAGGCCTAAACAATGGCCACCGTGAAGAGGACTACAATGGACAGTTCCCACCCCTACGTAACAGAGACACACAGGAAAATAATGAAAATCAACCTCAAGCAAACAACAATGTACAGGTTAGTGGCTCTGCACGCGTTGGCTTGAACAGAAATAATCATAACAACAAAAATGTTAACCATGTAAATATTGCTAATACTATGAGTAACCTTAATAACGTTGTAAATAGAATTAATAACCTAGTCAACCTGGACCAACTATTCTTGGCCTTGGATTGTTACTCGAACATGCTGGAAGCGTGTCGAGGCGATAAAGCAGAAATCCTGCAAGCCTCGATACGCTTTTTCTCGTTCGAGTACCAAAGATTTGATATATAATGCTTATAGTAGCCAGTTGGAATTGTAACAGCATCAGGCCCAAAATGGGCGAATTCCGTAATTTTATGCAAACCTCCAATTTTCAGATTGTTTTTCTCAATGAAACGAGATTAACTCCTAATTTTACTTTTAAGATTAGGAACTATAATATCGAGAGATTTGATAGGCCCGATCGAGCCGGAGGAGGCGTGGCTTGCCTCATACACAGGTCAATCCGCTACCGGCGGGTATATAACGTACGTTCCGTGATAGAACATGTCGATGATCATAGTGAGTTCAACTGTGGATGAGAGAACATCTACGGGAGACGATTAGCGCTTAACAGTGCGACTTTAGATTTCCCTAGTGGAAACGAGCGACTTAGGTCAAGTATAGTGACGACAAGTGCCGTGCCAGGCGAAAATACAGAAAACCACGACGGAGGATTAAGGCCCGAGCGAAGTTCAAGAAGATATGTAACCCCTTGCTGCCAGAGCAAGGGGTGCAGGTTAGACGGAGCATTGCTCAGGCAATAGCCTTCCAGAGGATAAGGAGACGAATATGGTCAAGAAGAATACAAATCAGGTGAGTGACAAAACTTTATTATTTACTAATGAAAATTTCCTAAGAGTAGAGATAGATTCCAATTTATTAAGGCAAAGTAGCGCCAGCCCTATGGCTGGCATTAGTGATAGTAGTGAATTCCCGGCCTTTCCCTCGTCAAAGGGGGTGCCCAAAGCGCTGGCTGGGAATAGTAGTAGTGCTAGAAACAGTGAAGTGAAAAACGTGAAAAAACCAACCCAAGATGACGACAACAGCAGCGAAAGCGACTGCTCTGAAACATCAGGACGCTCAGGATCAACCAGAGCGGCAAGACGACTAGCCAAAGCAAAGGCAGAGACAGACCGAGCAAGGACTGCCAAAGCCACTAGCGACGCCAAGCTCAAAGAACTTCTGAGAGCCTACGAAATCCTGATCGAGGACAGGAACCGCCAAAAACAGGAAAAGGAGGAAACTCAAGCGAGATTGGCAAGACTCGAAAAGCTGTTCGAGTCACAAACTCAAGTCAGGAAAGCTGACCCCCCAGCGGTAACCCCACCCGCAGTAGCCCCCCCTGCAGCAGACACTCCCCCTACAACTGGTCAACATGAAACCAGGAAACGACAGGCTAGGAGCCGCGACAGCTCCGAGGAGCGCGAAGCAAGCCAGCCGCCAAAAAGGACGCACCAAGAAGCGTCAAAGAAGAATACTGAAGAGATGGAAATAGCAACGGAAGAGCAGACCTCATCCTACGCTAGTCTAGCTAAGAAGCCAGCAGCCAAGGACATTATCCCCCCTATCACCGTAGAGGGGAACGAAGACTGGAGGCAACTCCTACAAACCCTGCAGGCGAAGAATATAGAGATCCACTACGCTAAGACGAGGGGACAAAATATGCAGGTCTATACAAAGACCATCGCCGACTACAGGGCTCTCACCAACCTCCTCAAGGGACAGGAAAGGGCATTCTTCACGTACCAGCTGCCTGAGGACAAAAAGATACACGTGGTAATCAGGGGATTACCACTCAACACCGACGAAGGATACTTGAAGGCAGACCTTCAAGAAATGGGCTACAAAGAAGTCGAGGTAGCCCAGATGAAGAGCAGACGAAATCAGAAGAAGATGCCGCTGTTCTTGGTGAAAACCAAGAGCAGTGAAATCTTCAAACTAAGATACGTATACAGTACACTCGTAAGAGTAGAAAAGTACGTAAAACAAGAAGGTCCGAGGCAGTGCTACCGCTGCCAAAAGTTCGGACACACCCAAGGAGGATGTTGTTTCCCCCACATCTGCGTAAGATGTGGAGAAAAACATCAAGCGAAGGAATGCCCAGTCCCCAGGGAACAGGGAGTGAAGAATGCGAAATGCGCAAACTGCGGCAAGGACCACCCTGCCAATTATAAGGGATGCGAAAAGTTCCCTAAGAAGACTCAAACCCAACAAGTGAGGACATCCAGAACACAAGGGCAGGCGGCGACCACTAGGCCTAGACCAGCGGGCCGCAACCCTTCACAGAAACCTGCAGGAAGCAATCCGCAGGCGAAACCACAAGCTCCGCCCAAACCGGCGGACAACAAAAACGACAGCAAAAACAACAAAAACAACAACAAGAAAGAAGAAGTGCCAGCCACAGAGACCATGGCACCAATAAAAAGCATGATCCAAGATCAGGTCATGGCGATGATGGTGCCACTACTACAAAAGATGGTACAGGAAGCCTTCAAAGCAATGAATGGACAGTGAAGATATCGGTCGCCTCATAATTATGTCGTGGAACATCAACGGCATTAGACGCCGCAGGACAGAAGTCCAAGAACTTCTGCAACGGCATAATCCGGCGGTCCTGGCCTTGCAAGAGACCAGGATTGACAGATCGATAAACTTCTCACTACCAGGATATTCCATCTACCGACACGACAGAGTTAACCCTGCAGGAGGCGGGGTTGCTCTAGTTGTAAACAACGAGATAGAGCATACCAACCTAGGAATCGAAATGGACTCAGAAATTGAGGCGGTCTCCATAAGAGTCTCTACGAGACGTGGAGAGATCAAGATAACCTCGGTTTATCTTCCGCCCCAAGATCTGATACATGAAGAGACCCAAGACCCAAGATCATCATTGGGGACCTGAACTGCAAACATCCGCAGTGGAACAGTTCCAGGACAAACAGGAACGGTCAAAGATTGGCACAATATTGTGAAGACAGAGGTGTAGATGCTCTAGGACCGGACCAGCCCACATTCCTACCCAGGGGTGCGGGAAGGCCCGAAATCCTGGACATAGCACTTCTCAAAAACGTGCGATTCGACACGGAGATAGAAACCATAGTGGAAGGGACATCAGATCACAACCCTATAATGCTGTGCATCAATCTTAGACTGGCAAGAACCAACCTGAGAACGAGGAAAAATACCAACTGGTTTAGATACCAGAACCTGATTAGAGACAATACCCGAATTGGACGAATAAACAACGCCCAGCAGCTAGAAGCTGAAGTGGAACACCTGGAAAACAACATCATCCAAGCCTTCAACTCTAGTACTGCTGTAGAAGACCTATCCAACACTCGAAGACATGATGATCTCTCTGACGAGATCAAGAACATGATCCGAGAGAATAGGAGACTCAGGCGAGTTTATGCAAGAACCGGCAGAGACAACGACAGAGTAACGCTGAATCAGCACAGCGGCGCTCTGAAAGAAATGCTCAAAGTGCATAGAGACGAATCCTGGCAACGTAAGCTCAGGGAACTGAATCCCCAGAACACAGCCTGGCAGATGCAGAGGGCACTCCGCAATCCCAGGACTCTTATCCCGCCCTTAAGCGGGGCAGGAGGCCTGGTCTATGCGGACGTGGACAAGGCAGAGCTACTCGCCGAAACCGTGCAGAACCAAGGCAGGCTCAACGTACATCCTGACGAGGATGAAGAACACCGCGAGGACGTACAGGAAACAGTCAGGCGCCACGAGCAGAGACAAATTCGGCCTAGATGTGATGTTCCGACCTCACCAGCTGAGGTTGCGGGCATCATAAAGAGGCTGAAAACAAAGAAAGCACCAGGAGAAGACGGAATAACAAACAAAATGCTCAAAAAGCTACCGAGGAAGGCCATAACAGCAACCGTCAACATCATCAACGCGATGATGAGACTCGGACACTTCCCAAACAGGTGGAAGGAGGCTGAGGTGATAGTGATACCCAAACCGGGTAAGGATAAGATCAATCCTGCAAACTACAGGCCTATCAGCCTCCTCTCGGCTGTTAGCAAGGTGGCGGAAAGGATCATTCTAAAAAGACTCAATAATGAATCAACGGAGCAGGACACAATCCCCAGCATCCAATATGGATTCAGGGCAGACCACTCAGCAGAACTACTACTGCTCAAAGTAGTAGAACACATCACCAAGGGATTCAACTGCGGGAAAGCGACAGGAGCGATCTTTCTAGACGTAGAAAGAGCGTTCGACAGAGTATGGCATCAGGGGCTGTACTACAAGATGATTGTAGGAGGCTACTCTCCTAGAATGATCAAGATCATCAAAAGCTACCTGACTAACAGAAGATTCCACGTGAGAGTGAAGGACAAGACATCTGGGACTAGAATGCTTGAGGCAGGAGTACCGCAGGGCTCAGCCCTGGGACCGGCCCTGTACTCGGTATTCACCCACGATATACCAACGATCGAAGACGCGCAGGTATCATTGTATGCTGACGATACAATGATACAATATACGCATAACAACACCGCGAGGATAAGCACTGTGCTGCAAAGAGCCACAGATGAAATAACTGACTGGATGATCAAATGGAAGATCAAAGTCAACGAGAGGAAAACGCAAACCATACTCCTTCAAAGAAGGAGAAAGGCTGCAGGACCCCAAATAAGGATCAACAACATCAACATTCCTTGGAGCGACGAAGTCAAGTACCTCGGAGTATACCTGGACCGTGGCCTAACATGGAAAAGGCACATCCGAGCTGCTAGGGACAAAACAAAAAGAGCAATGGCCATGCTAAATCCCCTGATCGGGAGGAATAGCCAAATGGCATTGAAGACAAAACTCACCATGATCAAGTCGATAGCGAGAAGTCAACTGACGTATGGCTCAACAGCCTGGGGATACGCAGCAAAATCAAGCATTAAATTGCTAACGAGTACTGAGAACGTACTAATCAGGAGAGCAGTCGGCGCACCTTGGTTCGTCCGAAATGCTGACCTGCAACGAGACCTACAGTGGCAGCCTTTACCAGACTTTATAGTCGAAAAGGCCAGGCGCGTATTCCTAAAGGCAGAAAACCATGCTGATGAAGACTTGAGAGAAGTGATCAACTATCACCCAGACGACCCAGGGACCAGGAGATGGGCCAAGCACAATAGACCCAGAAGTCTAATTGGATAAACAGCAAACACGAGATGACACAATGTATTAGAGATGCGCGGACCAGTAACCGCAAGTGATGTCTGAGAGCTTTATGACGATTAGGACTTAATAGGATCAGATCCCGGAAGTCCTTAACCGACGTGCAGCAGATGATCCCCTAGAGGGGTCCACGCACAAGTCGGCATTACCTGGATGTTTTAGTTGGTATGGTACTGCACCGATTCCAACACTACCCCTCAACCGGGGGGTGTGCATAAGAGAGCATTTTTACCAGACGACAAAAAAAAAAAAAAAAAAGAACATGTCAGCATTGAACTGGAGAGCGGCCTGCGTGTATGTGGCTGCTACGCCGCTCCGACCCTCCGCCTCACGGCAAACGATATCCTTGCTTTACTACCGCAAAACAGAGTATCCCTGCTAATTGGCGACCTTAACGCCACGCACGCCGATTGGGGCGGCAGAACCAACGGCAGGGGTAGACTACTTAAGTGTATAGTCGAAAATAATCTGGAAATGTCCTATCATAGAACTCCAAATCCCACTTATCTTCGCAATGGCTCATTCCTGGATGTTGCTATTACTCGGGGAGCGATAAGAACTACTCAATTACAGGAAATAAACACCCTAAACTCGGATCACCTTCCGATCAAGATTGGCCTGTACTGTAGGGTCCCTACTTCGAGCGACACCGTCGTTTCGTACAGGGGTCTTGATTGGAGAGAGTTCCGAGCTAGGTTAAACGAGTTAACTGTCGTCCCCGGGCAAATAGAGTCAATCCAGGAACTTGAGAATGAAGTTGAAAAGCTTACAACTAATATCCAGCGCATCCGTGATGCTATGTGCCCTAGGGTTACCATCCACCCTAGGACAGAAACCCTACCCGAACCTATCCTTGAACTTATAGCTTTCAGAAACCTATTTCGACGCCGATGGCAGAGAAACCGGACACAAATGGGATCCGCTCGCATCAATGCGCTGACGGAGGAAATAAGGGTTAAAATCCGGGAATATAGAAGCCAGACATGGCTTGAATATATTAATTAGGTCAGCAGGGATGATGACTCGCTGTGGAAACTCGCCAGGCGTGTCCGCGGAGGTATCACGCGAATTCCGGCGATTAAATATCGTAATTCAGACATCGTAAGCGATCTGGGAAAAGCGGAGGCCTTCGCTGACTACCTGGAGGGCGTCTGCAGCGAGTCGCCTGACACCCTTTCTGAGCAGGCACATTATAGCTCTGTTGTTAGCGTTTTTAAACAACAGAAGTATCCCATCCCTCCGTCAGTTTACGATAAGTTGAGAGTCACTCCGGCGGATATCCGCAAAGCTCTCTGTCGTTTGCCGAGAAATAAAGCTCCTGGCCCGGACAACATTCCGAACTTAGTCCTGAAAACTTGCCTAAGAAGTCAATCATCCATCTTATGCATATAATTAACGCGGCAATCAGGCTGCAACATTTCCCGAAATCCTGGAAAGCAGCGTGCGTCATACACATCCCTAAACCAGGGAAGGATCTCGCACTGCCTTCGTCATATCGGCCGATCTCTCTGCTGAATACCCTCGGAAAGGTGGCTGAAAGGCTAATCTTGCCGGGGATCAGCGGGGAGGTCGACAGACTCAACATCCTGCCCCCTGAGCAATTCGGTTTTCGCGGCCGGCATGGCACTGTCATGTTAGCCGCGAAGATCGCTACCGATGTATATGAGAGCTTCAGTGCGAGACAGTCAGTGGCACTACTGCTACTAGACATCGAGAAGGCGTTCGACAAGGTGTGGCACGCGGGGTTACTTTATAAACTTCTAGCGAAGCACAACCTTCCGCTCCACATAGTATCCCTGATCGCGTCATACCTTGCCGAGCGCACTTTCGTTACTAGGGTGGAAAAACACACTTCCGCAAGTAGAAGCCTGCTTGCAGGGGTGCCACAGGGCACAGTATGGTCGCCGCTGCTGTTCAATCTTTTTATTGCAGATATTCCGTCTCATCCCCAAACCAATAAAGCCCTATTTGCCGACGACACGGCAATTTACTCCTCGCATCCTATAGCGGAAGTGGCGAAGTCAAAACTAAGCGAGCACATCAATGCGCTCGTTCCTTATTACGAGAGGTGGAAGATTTCCCTAAATGCGAAAAAGACCGACCTTATTGTAATTACACGCAAACGTAAGGACATTGAGGTTACACCTCTCGTAGTGGGTAACACGCAAATAAATCCAAAAACGCAAGTAAAATATCTCGGTATCACGCTAGACACTAAACTGAATTTTAGCCGGCACATCTCGGCAATTGTTAACAAAAATGAAGGCATCAAGAAAGGACTAGGCTTGTTGGT
>JAEQML010062001.1:0-24995 GCA_016904865.1 Pissodes strobi | reverse complement strand
TGTTACGGCTAACCTAACAACCATGCGAACGTTTTTGTGCTACCCTATACAACTAGCCGCCGTGCCCCTCGCTTCCTTGTCTGTATGAGTCATCACCCGGCCGGCTGCGAACAGGTTCGCTGGAATTATCTCGATGGCCTCGTCGAGATCGTATAGAGTGGCTCGGAATACTTCCCGAATATTCGTGATAGATTTAAGATTATATATAAGCAGACCTAAGGCGAATGTTAGTCAGTCAGTCGGTTAGTCAGAGTTCAGTTCAGTTAATCATTGAGTGTTGAATAGATATTAGTAGTAAAGTTATAAGAGTAGTTTAGAGTGTTAAATTTGTATACAGTGGTAGTGAATAAAGAGAGTATTAGTTGAAAATAGCAAAGTTGTAATTCTGTTAAGAACCCACGGGAAAAACGTAAAGCCGCGTCCAGATTTGTACCACGTCACGCAACCGTACCACGTCGCGAACTAATCTGGACGTCGAAACGAACCCCGTCGCGAACCTGATAAGCGTTGCAGCTCGAAGTACGTCGCGATCCACGGCTTGTCGGTAAATCAACGGAACATCAAAAGAATTGGTGCGCGACGACACGACGCGATGTCGAACAAGTCTGGACGTGAGCCCGTCTGGGCTGACGAACGATTTGGTTTATTTCTAAAATTTGTTTCTTCAGTAGTTATTTTGGCTATCGTGCGACATGGAGTGGACTGAAGACCGCATCCTACTTTTAATTTCTTTATATAGGCAACATGAATGTCTGTGGAATGCCAAACATGCATTATACTATAATAAACAAAAAAAATATGATTCATGGACTGAAATATCTGCTGAATTGAACACAACGCTAGAGGAAACTAAAAAAAAAGTAACCAACTTGCTTTCCTCATTTCGACGGGAGAGGACCAAAGTAAAGAAAAGTGTTGGAACCGGGAAAGGTATGTTTTAATATTTATATTCATTTTACAATATAACTATATTCTATTTTCTTAATATATAGGGTCAGATGAAATTTATGAAAGCAACTGGTTTGCGTACAAGAGCATGGAGTTTCTTTTAGACAAAAATACCCCCCGAGAAACATCAAGTACGGTAAGTTTAAGAAACTACATCAATATTGTTAAGTCGAGAATACACCGCAAAATCACAAAATGAATGACTGGCAAAAATGATATAACCCTACTTTTTGTCATAATATCAAAACTTTAAAATGAAAATACGTATATTTACAGAGATGAGAGAGACAAAGTTTACTGTTTTATTATAGAGATTATTATTTTACATACATATAACTATTTTTTTACGCATAATCGTTTTGCCACTCAAGCTGACCATCAGTTTGAAAATATTCTGCCAATTCTTCCCGAATTTCTTGAGCATTTTTGCATGATCTACGAGGTACATTTCTTAACGGAAGCAATGAAGTAATTTTTTCATCATTTGGAATTATTCGTCTCCAGCTTCCTTCAATAAGGCGACCTTCCACTTCCGTATCGAATGTACCGGGAGGTGTATATACATTACAAGAATTACAACTTCTTCTTAAAAAATTGTGCAAATGAACTACTGCCATTACAATCAACTCGGCCTTTTCTGGTTCTAATAGTAGAGGCTTTCGTAAAACTCTGAAAACTGGCGACGCAATGCCAAAGACATTTTCCACTACTCGACGTGCCCTACAAAGGCGATAGTTATAAATTCTTTTTACAGACCCTTTACGGTGTAAGCCTGGAAAAGGTTTCATAAGATTTTCAGCCAATGCGAAAGCTTCGTCTCCAAGGAAAAAGAAAGGTATACATTTCTCTCTTTCATTTAAAGGTTCAACTGGTGGAAGATTCAAATCATTTTGCTCTAATTTTTTATATAGCAGGGTGTTTTTAAAAACTCCGCCATCGGATATCCTACCTTGGCAACCAGCATTTACATATAAAAAGTTATACTTCGCGTCCACTACAGCGAAAAGGACAATACTGAAAGTACTTTTATAATTGAAGTACTCACTTCCGCTATTTACGGGAGCTTGCAAAACGACGTGTTTATCGTCTAATGCCCCGAGGCAATGCGGAAAGTTCCATATTGATCGATACTCTTCAGCCACAGTTAGCCATTCCTGCTGTGATTTTGGGATCTGTAAATAAAACACAACACTGAAAGCCGTACTTTAAATATTTACGTATATAACGGCCAATTTCGTAATATCTATAGTAAAGTGACTTTTACTAAGATGAACTTTAGATTAAAGTTAATTTTTATTTAACTTTAGTTTCATAATGAATCAGCAAAGCTACTTTAACCAAAATAATCTTTAATGAAAATTGCGTTGTGTTGGTAATACTTAAACGACGTGGGCATAAAATCGGGATATACTCTTCGCAGATTTGTACCGTTGCCAATCGAAAATTCGTTGGCAATCAAAAACTCTAAAACGAATATGAAATTGGCCGTAAAACTTTTCATATTTCGTAGGCTATAATGACAAAAAGGATAAGTGTTGTGACAAGTATACTAGACAAATAACTTTTTATTTATAGATTCCGGATGAAGACTCACAATCCGAGCATTTAGCTTCCAATTCGGCTGACGATGGTCAGGAGCAGGTGGCATCATTTCGCCCAGCTTCAACTAGTGCAACTCCAACTCCGTCACACCCGGTTCCCAAAAAAAAGCAGGAACAATGACGGCTCGCTAGATAACCTAGACACAGCATTCCAAATTCTTAAGACCTCTGCGGCTCAGAAAAAAAAAGAGGACACTGAATCTGATCTTTGGGGAAAATTGATGGCTAAAAAACTGGATTCATATTCTAGCGTTACGAAGCTTGCTGTGCAACAAGCCTTGATGGGTATCTTTTTTAATGCAGATGCAGGACTATATGAGAAGCCGCAACCTCCCGATCCTAGCTTAGTCAATCCTAACCGAACAAATTCACAATATAGATACCATCCTTATCCCACATCAAATATAATACACCATCCTGCAAGGCCACCGAGTTATTCTTCTGTTTCCACAATAACATCTCAAGATTTCTCATATTCCCAGAACCAACACCCTAATTCTCAACTCTCTCAATGTCGTATAGCGCCACAAGAATACCAGAGTTCACCCTCGTCACTCTGTTCTCCCCCCGAATGTTCTCCTGGAAATCCTTCGTCAGAAGAAGCTACATATGAAGACCTTGTAAATGCAGTGATACGCGACTGATTTGTTCACAAAAAAAAATAAATACAAAACGTTAAGTTAAAATTTCTTAATTCCTATATTATTTACCTGAATATTTCCTTTCAATACTTCAACTAGAGCTTTGCAAACCTCTGGAACTATTTCGCTAATGGACTGCTTGGAGATCCTGAACAAATATTGTAAGCTTGTGTAGGAATCTTCTGTTGCTAGGAAACGTAGGGTTACAGCAAGTCTTTCTTGGACTGAGATTGCTTTTCGAAACTTGGTGTCTTGCTTTCCTATTTTAGGCCCAATCGCATTCACAAGATACTCAAAATCTGTTGTTGACACTCGTGTAAAATTTTTGTATTGACCACTAATTTTTTGCATCCTTAAATCCGCAAGCAAATTATTCGCACCATATTTCGGTCTATTTCTAAATATTTCTGTTTGCCACCATCGCCTTGGTTTCTGTTTTCGTTTTTTAGCTGATAAAGCGTAATGAATATAAATATACGCTGCAGCGGCGACATCCATTTTGAAAGTTGAATTGACTACTAGAAAAATTAAAATATATGGATCGCATAAAAGGTTGCAGTGCGAGGGTTGAAGTGTTGTCCGATACGGCGTACCTGAAAGCGGGGTTTCTGTACGCAACGTGGTTCGCGACGTGGTACGGTTTCGCGATGTTGTACAGATCTGGACCCGGCTTAACAATACTTTAAATGCTAATTGTATACAGTATAAAACATGCCTTTGTATTCGATATCATGCATTTGCCGAATTTGCGTTTATAGGAACTAGCCTCAGATACTCAGATCCTCATTTAAATTCTTGAAGGATTCCTCCTGACGGTTTGTTTTGTTGGTGTCACTATCTGACTCAGCATAGATGGCTCCACTTATCGTTAAAATTTGTTTTAATTTGATTTTGCGTTATCGGATAAACGAATCCAATTTCGTACTGATTATGATGAATTTTTAAAATGTAGTACTTGCGTACTGAATAAACCAATATTGTACTGAATTAAGTACATCGACGATGAACACCACGTTAGGTTAATGGTGACTGCGGGCCTGCG
The DNA here is from genome assembly GCA_016904865.1 of Pissodes strobi. Classification (NCBI taxonomy): domain Eukaryota; kingdom Metazoa; phylum Arthropoda; class Insecta; order Coleoptera; family Curculionidae; genus Pissodes; species Pissodes strobi. Next base: position 20,763 of record JAEQML010062001.1, on the reverse strand, counting down.
CGTTAATTTTGCGACGTTGCTAATTGCTTTAGTTAATATTCGAAATAGTTTTTAGGCATAATATCCAACATTTTATTTTCGGTTAGTTTGGGCACGTTTATGTTGGTTTTCTTTCCGGAGCGAGCAAAGCGAACGGAGGGCATTGCAGATGTGAAGCATAACCTAAAAACTATCCGAAGCAACGTGGTGTGAAAAATTTTCTTCGAGGGGTAAGCGTACTAACAATATCCTTTGTGAGTAGTAACTAGTAACCCATCCATCCTTTATAAGCCGCGTTCGTTTTTGTCATCTTCTTCCTCGATTTGCTCTGAAAATTTGACAGTCACGAGTTCTGTGTATTTAAAAGGAAAATCCAAGTCACGTGCCTGTCAAAATGTTGGAGCAAATCGAGGAAAAAGATCACAAAAACGAACGCGGCTATTGTTATATTTCATTATCAAATTACTATATTTAGTCTATTAATTTGTGGTATATATTTATTCTTTTGGAACATAACCCAACTTCACGGGGCTATGGCTCCGTAATGGACGTAGAATCAAAAGGGGGGAACATGAGCCCCCCCCCCCCCTCCTTCCACCCCCTTACACTCAACTGATAATGTCAAAGAAATCTTAAACAATCTAAGTGCTCAAAGTCAGTAATTAAATTTTCAGAATCAGAGCAAAATACAATCTATTGAAAGAAAAGTGAACAAATATAAAACTAATAGTCTAGGACCATTTACTGTTGTAGTACAGGCTAAGCAGGAGATAGGGCAAAATATCGGTAATCTTCATCCTATGTCAATTGCAAGCGATCTAAGAGAGGTAGGAGTTTCTCATCAGAAAGGCAGCTAATGTTTTCCTTGAAAATGAATACTTCTTAAAGAAAGGGTATGAAATGTACATACCGGATGTAAATGTATCTTGTAAGGGTATTGTGAGGGATGTTTGCAAATCTTCTTCAGAAGAAGAAATTCAAAAGCTTTCTAGCAGCGTGGTAGATATTATTGAGGTCAAAAGGTTCAATAGGTCAGTGACAGGTGTTAATGAAAAGAGGGAAATTGTGAAAACAGGAACATGTCTTTTTACTTTTGAAGGGAAATGCCTCCCAAAAACTATATCAATTTATAGTCTTGAGATGATAGTATATCCATACATAATGAGGGTTAAACAATGTTTTAATTGTCTTCTTTACGGTCATATTAAGGCTCAATGTCGAGGGAAAGCAAAATGTAATAACTGTGCTGGTAGTCACGAAAGTGAATGCACCTTTTCTACTAAATGTTATCACTGCAATAGTTCAAGTCATAATTCTACGGACAAGGAGTGTCCTGAATTTCTGAGGCAAAAACAAATTAGAGTACACATGTCTATGACTTCTAGTTCTTTTTTTGAGGCTAACTTAGTTTATCCCATAAACATTTTTTATGAATATGGAAAGAGATTTTCCGGAAATTATGCAATTTAGTCCTCAACCGATAGTCCAAAATTCAAGGCCATGCTTAGGAAATAATGTTAGGTTCTCTGAGTATGTATTGAGTAATGCTCAGTTGCCAACCTACAGTGAGACAGCAACTAAATTTACAGCTTCTAAAAAATGTAAATGCTGATTGGAATCAGTATCATGATTATGTCCTCTTATCCATCCCAGCGGATGGGTTGATATCATATCAACAATTTGTGTCATTGAACAGGCAGCAGAGCTATTCTCAGAAGTAATGTTAGCAATAAAATATTTAAACCCTCGGTACCTTGGTGGGTTGAGGAATGTAATATTGTAATATCTCAAAGGAAAAATGCAATTAGGAGCTATTTAGAAAAATTTTTGGAAATGAAGAAAACTATTCGTCTAGGAGAATTCTGCATAATAAAAAGAAGACAATCCTTCTGTAAATTTTGTGCTCCTTTGAACAGAAACACTTCTCTAAGGAGTGTCTGGACGATAGTTAGGAAGTTCTCTAATGCTTCTATGACTAATCTGAAGGCAAGACTTCCAACTCCGGAGGTGGTTGGTGAATTGTTGGAAAATTTAATTTATCAGGGTGATCCTAATTTTGAACGGAAATCCCCGGACGGACACGTGGAGATGTTTCGGTTGATTGAGTTGGAATCTGTGCTTAGAAGTCGGAAGGATTCTGCGACAGTTATTGATCTGGTGTCATACTCTATGATAAAATTCCTTCCAGGCAGGGTAAAGAAAGCCTTGCTGTGCATTTATAATGATTGCTTAGATGGAGGTCTCACTCCTGAGGAATGCAGAGATACTCTCATAATATATCCCTTGTTAAAACTTAACAAGGATAAACATGTAGCGTCAACCTATAGAACTATATCTCTCTCATCATGTCTGCTTAAAACTCTGGAAATGATGATACAAAATCGTATTGAGTGGAAATTGGAAAATGAGAAAAAACTTCCTAAATTACAGTTTGGGTTTAGATTGGGAAAGGAAGTTTAGAATGCCTTACATACTTTACATCTAGAGTTCTTGTGGCTTTTTCTAAGGGACTGATTGCGTTTGGAGTATTTTTAGATATATCAGCGGTATACGATAATGTAAATATTTACAAATTGTATGAAAAGATGTGCTCGTTAGGTATCTCTGTACAGGGTGTCCCAAAGTCGAGCCTCATCATTGGGATCTCGGAAACTAGAAGAGATACGAGGTCGGTTAAATGGAGGCAAAGTTGCGCAATTTGATGCTGATCGAAATGCCACCTTACAAGTTTAAAAATTCCGAATACTTCCGTAGATTTTTGGAAAAAAACGAATATTTGCGATTTAATTTTTATTTTTTTACGACTATGTGAATAGATATAACAAAATAAATTTCACATTCTCGTTGCTACTTTTTCTGTTCTACAAGGTGGTGTTATCAGATCTTCAAACCGACGTTTCGTATTTGAGCTGTCATTGTTAACTTTGTTTTTCTAAATACGGTCCTGGATTTTTTATTATGGGTTTTAAAAGCTTATAAGGTCTCAAAACCAATAATGTATCGCACTTATTCGAAAAACTCATATTAATGGCATTTTTCATAAGAACTCATGTGTTAGAGAGAGACAGAAGATAGTGGTTCTTTTATATCAGTTTTTAAGAGCTTCTGATGTGCCAGAACGAATTATATATTGCACTTTTTCGAAAACAATCATTTCCTGTTAAGATCTCACCAAAAATCTGTTTTCTGTCTCTCTCTAACACATGAGTTCTTATGAAAAATGACATTAATATGAATTTTTCGAACAAGTGTGATACATTATTGGTTTTGAGACTTTGGAAGCTCTTAACATCCGTAATAAAAAAACCAGGGCCTTATTTAAAAAAACAAAAATGATGATGGCAGCTCAAAGGCGAAACGTCGGTTTGAAAATCTGATAACACCACCTTGTAGAACAGAAAAAGTAGCGATGAGAATGTGAAATTTATTTTGTTGTATCTATTCAAATAGAGTCATAAAATATTAAAAATGAAATCGCGAATATTCGGTTTTTCCTAAATATCTTCGGAAGTATTCGGAATTTTTTAACTTTTAATGTGGCATTTTGCTCAGCATCAAATTGCGCAACTTGGGCTCTATTTAACCGACCTCGTATCTCTTCTAGTTTCCGAGATCCCAATGACGAGGCTCGAATTTGCGACACCCTGTACATTTGATAAATCTGGTATTGTTCATCAAGGGACAGGATCACAAAATTAGTGGTCCTGGAATTTTTAGTAGGGGTCTAAACCAGGGTTCCCCGTTAGTTAAGCCCCTTATTATTCAATATCCACACTCAAGAATTACATGACTTGGTAGCAGACCAGGTTTCTCTGATACAGTATGCAGATCAGGACCGTAGCTAGACGTTCTCCATGGGAGGGGTTTAGGTTAGGTAGGAAGAAACCATTTAGCGGATTAAGTGAAAAAGTCCCGCAGGGCTGCCGGAGGCAAACATTCTTTGGAGCCATGGGGGGGGGGGGATTCAACTCCCGCCCCCCCTTATCTACGGCCCTGATGCAGATGATATGACTCTTATGTGTACAGGTAAGGACATACCCTCTGTTATTTTCAGGATAAACGAATCTTTGGAAAAATTAAATCAAAGAATATGGATTTTCACTGTCTTCTCGAAAGTCTAAAGCGGTCCTCTTCAGACCTGGGATAAGTCACGTGCAACTCTCGTCAGTCATCTACAATAATGATATTATCCCATGGGAACAGGAGACCAAGTACCTGGGCATTGCTCTGAGCTCAAATTTGAAGTGGAATAAGCAAGTTTCAGATATTCAGATAAAGGTCTCAATGTTATGCAGGCGATTTGTCGAGTTTGGTGGGGTGCAGACCAGTAATCCTCATCACATGTATAGGAGTATCATTCGATCACATTTGGAATACGGAGCGCAGTTGTTTAGTGCCATGTCAAAGTACTTAGGGAGGAAGCTGGATAGTGACAGGTTGTATGAAATCTACTCCAATTAACGTGCTGTTGGCAGAATGCGCAGAGATGTCCTTGGAATTCAGAAGAACGTTATTGACAAGGAGATTTGTTTTAAAGTGTTGAGTTTTTTCGTAGGTGATAAGACTAACAAATACTGGCGAGATAAGAAGATACCTATCACGGTTCTCGCGTGTAGTTATCTGCGAAAGTTTGAGGATTTGATTGAGAGGGCAGAGACGCTTCCATACTTCTCTTCTGGCTTCTATAATCAACTTAAGTCGATTCCTGTGATTGATTTGGATTTAACTAAGGAAAGTCTGACGAGTGACAGGGAATTCTTGGAGAAGATTGACGGATTGGCGGCTGGGTTCACAAGGGTGTTTACTGATACGTCAAAGGATATTGAAACAGGTAGGATTGGTCTTGGGGTTTTTTTGCCCAACAAAAAATATAAGATTTTCTCAAAGATTGGCGCATGAAGTTCAGATTTGGACGGCAGAAATTCTTGCAATCAATAAAGTTTTACAACTATGTAAGGAAAGGAAGTTTCATAAGATAGTTATCATCACTGATTTAAACAGCGCAATTCAAAAAAACGATTGCTCAATAATTTAATCTAAATTAAGTTGTATCGCTTATGATACAAAAAAGCTGTTGATAGAAATGGATGAATCACTAAACTCTAGGGTTGTATTGGCCTGGATACCGGGTAATTCGAATATTCATGGTAATACAATGGCTGATAAACTTGCAAACGTGGGTAGAATTCTGAATGTACCTCTAAAAATCAAGTTTGACAAAGAAAAGTTATATCCTTTAATAAAAAGGAAAACTCGAAGTAAGTGGAAGGCCTGGTGGAAACAATCTGCAAGGGAAAAGGGGGTATGGTATGCCTCTATTCAGGGTGAGTTCGATTTTACACCATGGTATAAAAATATAGCCTTCGTAGCTAGAAGACACATAACAACTATTATTCACATGAGATCAGGTCATTGTCTTACTCCTGCTCACCTTTTTGGATTGGGGCTATTGGAATCCCCAGATTGTGAATGTAACACATGAATCTCTGACCTTTTGCATATATTATTCGTGTGCCCCATAATGGACAAGGACTTGTACTTGTACAGAGAATTAATTAAAGTCAACGTGCCTAGCCCCATTTCAGTCAGATCTTTATTATCAAACATTAATGACTCAACAATGATTTTAATTAATAAATATCTAATACACAATAGAATTAAACTATAAAGATATCGTAGTAATAACTTGACATAATATAATATGAATAACTTTATAATGCAGGAGTTTAAATAAAATGAATTAACAAGATAAAGGCATTAAAATTGAGTGAAACAATCTAATTAGAATCTTTTCTTTTACTCCTATGGGTTCTTCATACGAGACAACCTTTCGGTGTGTGTAAGGCTCTTCCGGTTGTCCGGGAGCGAGAAGAGTGTTAACCTCTGTTGTGCTCTCTGTCTAACTAACTGTCCTCTTAGTAAAAACATGTATAATTAAAAATTGAATTGAATAATAATATTGGGAATCGAGATTAACTTTGGAGAGTTCAAGAAAAGTTTGAAAAGTCAGCTGGAAAGAAAGAAGTTATTGCAGATGGGGCGGTCACTGAACCGGTCTATCCCCCTTGCCTCCCACTTGATTTGGGTAAATGCTACATGCGAAGCCCACAGTGAAACGAACAACCACAATAACCTAAACCTAAACTGACGCGAAGTTAAAAAGGCATTTTCGGAAACTTACTAAGATGGTACAATCCGGCAACGTTGCATTAATATGTCTTAAATTTGACAGTAACCGTCGAGTTTCGATGCTTAGAGTTGCTAAAAATGAAGATTTTTATGGGATTTTTTTTCTAAACTAATGCATTTTCCGCATTTTTTCTTTTTAAATGTAGTATTTCAAATGTAGGGTTTCGGTCGATTTATTCACTTTTTCTATACAGATTCCATAAAAACATAATATTTTAACACTTTTTTACCTTCTATAGGCGTGGATTAAACTAACTAAAGCAACAATATTTATTCAAACACATTTTTCAGACAGCCATATTGCTGGTTCGTTTTGACACATACCACGTTAGGTTAATAGCGCCATTAGCGTCTTGCCGCTGTGGGGAGCCTGATCCTCGTCAATGTTATTTACACATATTTTCACTTCACGCGTTTGCATGAAACGTTTCAAGAAAAACAGGGATGTGAGAGTTTGGCTCAGGTGGCGAAGCTCGTGTCTCTAGAACGCAAAGTAATTGGTTCGACGCCCGGTCTTTGCAATTTTTTTGTATTGGATTAGTTAGTTTTTTGGCATGCCTTGGGTTAGTTTGGGTTAGGTTTTGTTGGTTGCGCCCCGCAGCCAGCAGAGGGCATTGCATGAAATGAAAATGTAAAAATACAAGTGTAAACATTAAACAATGCATGTAGCGCCAGACACCGGCAGAAGTCGGGAACTAAAGCTCCCCACAGCGGCCAGACGTTAGTAATAGCGCCAGCGGGTGAATTTTGCGACGTTGCCAATTGCTTTATATGCTTTTCTTCCGAAATGAGGTTGACTAGTTACATCTTGTTTGTCAAGCCAAAGAGCCTGATTTTTGTTTTCAAAATGAATGTGTATAATCTTGATCAAGTCTATGACATTATTAGATTATGTTTGTAAAAAGTGATTTTTTTTTCATTTTGGGCATGCCTTGGGTTAGTTTTGGTTAGTCTTTGTTACTTGCGCCCCCCTAGCGAGCGAAGCGAGCGGAGGGCCATGCGTAAAGTGAAATTATTGGTCAAGTCCAATAGTTGCAGGGCTACGGCTAGCTCCAAGTTAAATTCTCAAATCAAAATGGCTAACTAGTCATTTTATCATAATCCGGCAATGTTGCATTAATATTTCTTAAATTTGACAGCAACTCTAAACAACGAGTTTCGATATTTAGAGTTGCTAAAAATGCTGATTTTTATGGGAATTAAATATTTTTTTTTTGGCTTAAATAATGCATTTTCCGCATTTTCTACTATTTGAAATGTGCTCTTTCTAAAAAAATACATTAAAAATCCACTGTTCGTAAAGTCAACCGGACCCCTAATGTGATATTTTTAATAATAATAAGAATCCACTATCCGTAAAGTCTTCATTGCATTTTATAGGGGTGAATGTGTTAGTAACCCCGACAGTGCCGGTAGTTGCATGAATCGCACATAATTTTGTTTATTTTGAAAAATCAAATGAAATATCTCTAAAAGCGCCGGCCGGTCACGTGATGGACTGATAGAAGTGAAAGTTCCTTAAAAAATTGAAAAGTTTAAATATACTTACCTACATAACAATTGTTGACTTATATCACGGATATGATCGAATAATCACAAAACACAAAGATAAATATTAATTACACAACGCGTGGTACCTACATCAGCTGCTCATAGAGGATTAGTAAAAAGTACCGGAACCAGAGACAAGGAAGAGAGATGCGCAACTCAATGTTAATAAATCATTCGAGAGAGAGAAAGCTGCCTTACCTTTGTCTTCAGGGCAGGTGAACGCAGATGGCGCACGAGGCGGACAATGTCATTTGCCCGCCAAATTCAAATTAAACGTCTTTTCTTTTTTTTGTGTATATCTTCAAAATTTGGAGGTATATGTACAGGGTGGCCCGTTTATTATGGGATGGATGACACCTTATCCCAGAATCTACAGGGTGTAGGTACCAAAAAAGGTTTAATGCAAAAGTTGTTTGGATTTACTTAAACTTTTAAAATATTATATTTTTATATATACAGGGTGTTCGTATTTTCGTGGTCAAATATCAACTTTATTATATTAAGGCATTTTTGAATTCCTATTCTAGATATATTTTATATATAATATCCTATACCTAGGTCTAACCGTTTTTCGCATATTTTCAATTTTATGTCAAAAATGACGTTTGCAGGTCTAAAACTATCAATTTCTCCTATTGAAATCCTTTATTATTTAATTAGAGTTGGTTTCCTTGTAGAAGGGGAACTACTTTAGTGGTCTGTGTTGGCATTTTTATAATAAATAAATACAGAGTGATCAAAAACTAACATTAAAAATTTAAATGAAAAAATCGTATGTTATCATATCCATCGCTAAACTGAAGTGGAACTGGGCTGGTCAGGTGGCTCGAATGATAGATGGACTAAAAGACTACTCGAATGGAAACCTCGTATAGACAAACGCAGCAGAGGTAGATCACCGACCCGATGGACCGATGACATAAAGAGAACTTGTAGCAACTGGATCCAGACGGCTCAAAATAGAAGAGATTGGAATAGAATGGGAGAGACCTATGTCCAACAATGGACGCAAAGGGGCTGATTGATGATGATGATGATGATGATGAATTCTAAAACCACCTGAAGAAGAGGAAATAAGTAATTGTATTTCTAACTTTCTAACTTTTCTAAGGTGCGGAAAAATCAACAGAGGCAAATATGTATTGTAGAAAACACCATTCAAAATGCAAAAGGTAGAGGAGGGACATGTAGAAGAAAAAATGCAAGGAGATGAATAACCGATTTTGGCTATAGACATAACAGAAAAAGATAAAGTATATGAAGAAAAGGTGCAAGGAATAAAAAACTTTTCTGATGACCATAATGTGCTACAAAATCAAACCCAAAAATTTCCTAAAACACCTTCATTCCAGAAATATTTAACCTAAGCCAGAACCTATTGAGAAAAATGCAAACAAAAACGACCAAGAGAGAAGACGCCTTCGGCAATATCTTCACTGGCATAGAGAAAATATTATGAAAATAAATAGAAGGAAAATATAGAAAAGTAAATTTCAAAACAGAAAAGAATAGTATTAATTAATAAGGATGACAAGATAAATTAAAGTTCAAAAATACCATTGAACAAAAATGAAATGAAAAAGATATTAAAAAGGAAAATGAAATAGAAAATGATGAAAAAAACCAAAATGAATATAACAACTTCAAAGAAAAGTGTGGATTGTGTGATGAAGAAGAGGAAGTGACACCGAAGTTGAAAGTGAAAAGAACGTAATTTGTGATGAATGTCCTCGGTGAATTTATTTAAACTGTACAAAGTTTACTGAATTTTCATATCAACTCAAGCCATCAGCAGAAGAACAGAAGTTGATTTAATATGTCAATTTAATGAACTGGATTACTGTTATTCAAGGGGAGGATTAAATTTAAATCCGATTGAAATGTCACGGTATAGTGTTCATCTACATATGCCCACTGGATAAGAATAATTAAAAACTGAAGATAGAAAAATAGAGATTAAGGCTAAAATGTTTAAAGTCGACATTAAACAAGTCCAAAACTGGCTTCAAAAACACTGAACACGAAAATCAAGCTTGTTTATATAGTTTATGAAATTAGCATTCATTATTGAGATGCGCTTTCAAAAGGCTTCACTTTCAATCGCGCTTGAAAGTATTAAAATCATCAAAATTAAAAACAAATATAAACAAAGCCCGGAACACAAAGAAAGTGTTCGATCCGAAATTCGATCCCGTTTTCGTTATTATTAATCCGAATCGCTCAACTCACACCGGTATAAAAATAAAATTTTATTTTCGAGCGTCACTCAATACGGATTACTCAACTCAATCCATCAGTAGAAGAACAGAATTTGATTTAAAATTTTAATTTGATGAACTAGATTACTTTTATTAAACAGGATTAAATTTGAATCCGATTGAAATGTCACGTTATACTGACTACGTTTATCTCGAAAAATCCGGATCCGATCGATTCAATCGCATCTAGTGAATCTTCGTTTTTGTCACGAATCTAATTTTTCGATCGTTTGCAAATAAACAGAGACCGACATAGGGTTAGACAAAGCGAAACAATCTTCTTTTTTTAAGAATATCTGGCAAAAACTCATAAGAGGGGCAATTTTGGATGTTTCTGAAGAATCTGAGCTCATTATTATTTTTTTTAACGACTTATATTTTAGCAAAACAAAGACAAAAATTGAAAAAGAGAGGTTAGAGATTGCCGATGCCGACAAACCGGATCAAAACTGACAAATGAAATTTCAATTGCGTTTCTATCGTTACAAATAAATCACTTCGATTCGGATCAGTCAGTTCAATCCGATTGAAATACCGGATCGAATCGAAGCTTCCATCCGATAAGAATATCAGGCGCCATCGTTTATGTGGATATTTTCAAGCTGATGAAGCTTCTATCGGATGAATTAGATCCGATCGGACGGCCTGAGATAAACGTAGTCCCAAATATGCCGATTGGATAATAATAATTAAAAACTGAAGATAGAAGGATAAAATGTTTAAAGTCGACCTAAAGTTAATCTGACATCTTAAACATGTGTAGAAATGGCTTCAATAAAAGCTGAACACCAAATTCAGGCCTGTTTTACAGTTTATGGAATTAATATTTGTTAATGAGATGCACTTTCAAGAGGCTTCACTTTCAATCGCGCTTGAAATTGTTAAAATAATCAAAATTAAAAACAAATATAAACAAAGCTCCGAACACAAAAACAGCGTTCGATCCGCAATTCGATCTCATTTCCGTTATGATCAATCCGAACTGTTCAACTCAAGCCGGTACAAAAACAAACATTTAATTTTCAAGCGTCTCGAAGTCCGTTGCAAAAATAAAATCGGATTTAACGTTGCAACTTCATGTAGCTATATTTTTACGCTCAATTCGGATTATGTAACTCCTCATTTTGCATGAACAGGATCGAGATTTAGGTCACAATTTCAGGTAGCACCGTTTTTCCTCTCAATCCGGATTACTCAACTGAAGCCTGTTTTATAGTTTATGAAATTACCTTTCATTATTGAGATGCAATTTCAAGAAGGTTTACTTTTAATCGCGCTTGAAATCGTTAACATAATCAAAATTAAATATAAACATCTCAAACCGGTACAGAAACAAGATTTAATTTTCGGGCGTCACTCAGTTCGAATTACATTTTAAACGAACAGGATCGAATTTAAGGTTAAAATTTCAGGTGATGGCCTCGTTTTTACGCTCGATCCTGATTACTTAGAAGTATGTCAATTTAATGAACTGCATTACTGTTATTCAACAGGCTTAAATTTAAATCCGATTGAAATGTCACGGTATCGTGTGCATATAAATGATTAAACTTTAGGTTTCTAGATCCGATCGAACTAACAAGCGGAGACATGATTTTCGCTCACTCCTGAGTCCTGAGTACTTAACTCAAGATCAAATTAAGATCAAATCGAGTCGGAATCGTAGACACGACACCGTTTACACTACATTCGAATTCGTCAACTCAAACCGGAAGAACAGGATTTAATGTAGGTAAGTCGAACAGAACAGAAGTCATGAACTTGAAGAGAATTTAAGTGCACGAGATAAACATACTTACTTACAAGAATGTTGAATTAGATATCTAAAAATAGTAATATATAATTTAATATAATATTATAATATAATGTATCATATCATCATTTGCTGTAGTGGACGTATCTATTATTAAAGATTATACATGTAAATAAATATTTTAAATAACCTTGACTAGTATCCGCCAATTCCTACAAACGATAACGTTGAACGTTTTTGATAAATATTTTAACCGACGTAGATTACTCAACTTTTGGACGTTTGACAACAAATAGCTTTACATTTACATTTAAAAACTAAACCTACTTACCACCTTCCAGTCATTGAACACGTGGAAACACTTTTAACTCGGTAACTGTAGTGTTTACACTAGTTTACAGATAATTCACAAAACAGTTCCTCTCACCCAAGGTCTATCACGAACACAATAATAATAGCACAAAGTCTAAATATCGAAATTTATTTCCACAGCTGACGTCAGTGAGCAGTTATTGGTCATTAATGTTTCACTTAAGCATTGGAAAGTTAACTTTGTGTTATTTTTCTACTTGTGATACGGTTACGTGTTGCGATAATAACTATCTATACGTTGAATTTTTAAAGGCTACTCGATAATTGACTTTATAATTAACTAATTTAAATTTAATTAACTTGGACTGGGTTTTAATGTAAAATTTCAGATAAGATAAACACTTTAAATGCTTTAGTAGGAAGTTTGCCTAGATAGGTAGTTATCTAACAGTAGGTAGGTAATCACTATTTCTGTATTTAGAATTTCACTAGGTAATGACGGTTGTTGAAGTTGCAATGAAAAGGTTACTCTTAAAAATAACCGAAGGTCGGAAATAGGTAAATAACCGTTCAGAAATTTTACCTGAAAAGGGCTTTTAATTAAAACTTAACCTTGGATAAGCTGTAGGGTTTTTGAAATGTTTTCCTAGGGTTGAATAGATATGAATTTCTAAATAAAGGCATCTGTCCTTTGTAAACCATTGTGTAAACACTACAAATTTTACAGATGGTTTAAATTTAAATGAAACGTGTACAAGATTTTAATAGTTATTTTCAGAAAAAATAATGACTCGCATACTTTTAATACGTTTTAATGAAATAATTTAGAAACAATTTTTAGTGCAAGATTTCTACAAAAACTATTGAAAAAATAAGCTTATTTACTTACCACAAAAACTATACGTTTCGATATGCTAAAAATAAAATTTTTCCTCGAAATCGCCCATAAAATTGGTAACAACCGCTGCTTATCCATTGAAAAACGTCCAAATTCTCCGATCCTGACCCCATTTTCCCATCGTCAAATCGCTTTAAATGAGATTTGAGACAAATAAATCTACTTACCTACTTACCACAACGACTATAGATAGATAAATAGATAATTTTTTGTTGCAAATTATAACAATAAAGTTACAAAAAAAATTCCATGGCCTTGAACACAGTTGAAAAATAAAAATAAAAAGTAAATATAAATTGTATGCAAAAAGCAGTAAAAAATCTGTATGTTACAAAAAAAGAGCCCAATAGCATGAAACATAGTTGAAAAATAACAATAAAAAATAAATATAAAAATACGAACATTTCTAACAGTAAATCTTTACCTACAAATAATATAAAAATAAAAAAAAATAAGAATAGAAGTAAACTTAAAAATAAAACATATATACACCAGAATGTGACACATTTAAATGTCATGCAAAAAATAGTAAAAAATGTATAATTTACAAAAAAAAGAGCCCAATAGCATGAAATATAGTTGAAAAATAACAAAAAAAAATATATTAAAGTACGAACATTTCTAACAGTAAATCTTTACAAACAACATAAAAATAAAAAAAAATAAGAATAGAAGTAAAATTAAAAATAAAACATATATACACCAGGATGTCACATTTAAATTGTATGCAAAAAGCAATAAAAAATATGTGTCATAAAAAAAGAGCGCAATAGCATGAAAAATAGTTGAAAAATAACAATAAAAATAAATATAAAGATACGAACAAATTTAACAATAAATCTTTAAAAACAACATAAAAATAAAAATAAAATAAAAATAGATATAAAATTAAAAATAAAACATATACAGTGTGTCCAAACAAGTATGCAACATATGGGAAACTTCTTTATTATTGGTTTCTCAGAAAATTTTATTCTTGATAAAAGTTGATGCTTGCCATAAAACAATAAATGAATATTTCAAAATTTACGTACTGCTTTTAGTGCGGGAGCAAATAACATTTATCCGAAATCGGGTCAAGAGTAAATTACCTTAACTTATAAAGATATAGCAAAATCTTATAAGGAAAAGTTCTTCCAAATTAAAAAAATTATCTAAATATGAAATTTGAGTAAAGTACATCAACTTTTCATTTTTCTTTTTTTTCTTAAACGTTACGCAACTGGTGAATATTTTGTTATTTTGTTATGAGTATACTTGCCAAATATCTTCAAAATTTATTTAAGAGTGAAATTAGTTACATAGTTGCATAATGTTGCAGTTTTTCCAGAGATAATAGCCAGTTTAGGTATCAATGTGAGAGCTGATCACTGGGGAGTGACCCAACAAACCCCATTTTACCCCTGTCAGACTAGGGACCGCCAAAAGAATGAGTCTGAGCCCTAGGTGGTAGATGCCTAAGCCTACTCGCATCGTCCGGTGAAAGACCACCCCACCAGAATTGGGAAGCGCTAAGTGGTTTTCCCAAATCACGTTCCGCTTCCGCGCTGGTGGTCCCGGGTTCCACAGTAGGAATATATGGACATGATGGTGCTTCCAGGATCAAAATATTCCGAAAGTAAACTCCCCGGTCATTCGGATCTCCGGGCGCTGGGTGGCCCTGGGAACCCTTCATTCCGCATTTCACAGACAGCAAAGATACGGAACCAATTTAGAATAGATTTATGCAACATAAGAGGCCTAAATACAAACATAAATTCGGTACACCAACATCTACAAGCAAATAGGCCACACATATTAGCCCTTACAGAAACACAAGTATGTTCTACAACAACAACAGTGAACTACCTCTATCCTGGTTACGACTTACATACCCGATTTAGATATAAGTTCGGAATATGCCTTTTTGTCCGAAGCGACCTTTCATGTCACCGCGAGGAAACACTCGACCGAACAACCTTGACGTCATGTGGCTCAAGTTCACCGCCAAGGGATTAACCAAGTTTATATGTTGTCTCTATCGCCCTCTGAGCGATAGAACCTATCAAAGCTTTTTCACAACACTAGCTACTACTTTTGATTCAATACAGGTCGATCACCCCAGTTCAGAAATAATCGTTCTAGGAGACTTCAATGCCCACAACACCAACTGGCTCAAACATCACAACAAGATCGACAACGAAGGTAGAGAAGCTGAAGCATTTGCCATCAGCTGCGGGCTTACTCAACTTGTAGACGAACCAACTCGAATCTCAGGGAGGGGCGAATTCGCCGCCCTCCTGGATCTTTTTCTGACCACCAATCCTGACCAGTACAAGGTTACAGTTGGTCCGCCATTAGGTACTTCCGACCACAAACTTATTACAACGGTTTGTGAATTGACACCCATAGAGAAGGATCCACCATCGCCTCGCAAAATCTGGCATTACAATTCTGCAAACTGGGACGATCTAAGACAGTTCTACCTAGATTTTCCTTGGCTCGACGTCTGCTTTGTCGCTGACGACCCGTCAGACTGCTGCGAAGAGATCATGCAAGTAATCTCCTCAGGAATGGAAGCATACATCCCAAATTCCATCAAGTTACCATCAAAAGGAAAGCCCTGGTTCGACAAAAGATGCGAAAGAGCTGTAGGAAGGAAACAGCAAGCCTATAAGTACTGGCAGCAAAATCAGACCGCTGAAAATCGCAATTATTTTATCGAAGCGAGAAACGAGTGCAAGCGAGTGATCGAAGAAGCTAAGGACAAACACAATCAAAGGATCAGGAATAAACTTTTGCAATGCCCGTTCCAGGAATTTCTGGTCGGTAGCAAAGGCAGCAGTAAGTAACAACTTTACAAAAACGTCTCTCCCGCCTTTGACGGACGAACGTGGCATCACGGCGACTACAGCCAAGGAAAAAGCAAACATGCTCGCCAAAACGTTTTCATCGCACTCTACCTTAGACGTGCCCCAAGGCAAGACTCTCCCCACCATACAGAACATCAACACTACCATGGCAGAAGTCAAGTTTTCTCACCGTGATATTCGCAAAATCCTTGAAGAACTAGATACGCAAAAGGCATCAGGACCGGACGGAATACCTGCCATCGTGCTAAAGAACTGCGCCAACGAACTAACACCCGTTTTTTCCAGGCTTTTTTCTCTTTCTTACAGAAAAGGGATTTACCCATCCTCTTGGAAAGTCGCTCGAGTGCAACCTGTTCCAAAAAAAGGCAAGAAAACCACGCCCTCAAACTATCGCCCAATTGCCTTGCTTCCAATAATCTCCAAAGTTATGGAAGGTGTAGTCAATCAGCAACTACTTAAATAGGTACCTCGAGAACAACAGAATAATCAGTGATAATCAATACGGCTTTCGCAAAGAGAGATCGACAGGAGATATTTTGGCCTATGTTACTCATATATGGAGTAGGGCAATTGAAAACTACGGAGAGTCTCGAGCGATTGCGTTGGATATTTCAAAGGCATTCGACAGAGTTTGGCATGACGGACTGCTCAACAAACTGCCGTCCTTGGGATTGCGCGCCTCTCTCTGCAGCTGGCTGGCCAGTTTCCTATATGCAAAAAGCTGTAAAAACTGTATGAGGTGATCGTTATTTCTAGATACATAGATAGATAATAATTTTTTGTTCCAAATTATCACAATAATGTTACCAAAAAGAGCCCAGTGGCATGGAAGTTGAAAGTTAGTTGAAAAATATCAATAAAAAATAAATATAAAAATGCAAACATTTCTAACAGCCAATCTTTACAAGCAATATAAAAACACACAAAAAAAAAATAAAATAAAAATAAAATAAAAAATAAAGCATCTCTACATCAAGATGAGACACATCTAAATTTTATATAAAAAGCTGTAAAAAAACTGTATGAGGTGATCTTTATTTCTAGATAGTTAAAGAGATAACAAAAAAGGAGCCCAGTGGCATGGAACATAGTTGAAAAATAACTACAATTAAAAATAAAGCATACATATCAAGATGAGATGATAGATCTAAATTTTATGCAAAAAGCTAGAAAAAAAACTGTATGAGGTGATCTTTATTTATAGTTAAGTACCTCATATGAAGCTTGCTTACTTATCACAACAACTATAGATAGATAAATAAATAAATAAATAGAGAGATAACAAGTTTTTGTTCCAAATTATAACAATAATGTTAGAAAAAAGAGCCCAATGGTTGCACAATAACTATAAAAATTATATGTAAAAGTACAAACACCAATCTTTACAAATAATATAAAAACACACAAAATAAGAATACAAATAAAATCAAAAATAAAACACCTAAATTATAAATAAATATACATATAAATTACTGAATGAAGCTGACTTACTTCCCACAAAGCTATAGATAAATAAATAGAAACATATGTTTTGTTTTAAATAAAAATATAATGTTACAAAAAAAGAGCCCCATACCGTGGAAGATAGTTAAAAATAATAAGAAAAAAACTCAACATAAAATTACACACATTTCTAAAATCCAATGTTTACACACAAAATAAGAATATAATTAAAATTTAAAATAAAACACCTAAATTATATGCAAAAAGCTGTATGGGATGATGTTTATTAAATTTATAGCTAAATATACATAAAAAAATATTGGATGAAGCTTACTTACTTACCACAACAACTATAGATAGAGAGATATTTTTTTTGTTCTAAATTAAAACAATAATGTTAGAAAAAAAGAGCCTAATAGCATGGAAGATAGTTGAAAAACAACAATAAAAAGAATCAATAAAAAACAGAGACAAGGAAGAGAAGCGCAACTCAATGTTAATAAATCATCCGAGAGAGAGAAAGCTGCTATGCTTTCTTTGTCTGTCTTCAGGGCGAGTGCGCGTAGATGGCGCACGAGGCGGAACGCTGCCATTTTGGCGCCAAATTCAAATTAGTAATTTTTTTCTTTTTTTTTTCATATTTCTTCAAAATTTTGAGGTTCCTGGGTTCCAGGTGCAGCTTAGTTAAATCGAGCTTCGACAAGGCTTACAGGGAATATATTCGGCGTGCCTCAAACTTCTGGTATTTTATTCAAAGCAAGAGAGCTCAATCCCGCATTCCAGCCACTATGAAAGAGACGAATCACTCTTACCACGGACCCCAATATGTCGTTTCGACTTTTTCCAACTATTTCCAAAGTGTGTACAAAGACTCCTACCAGCCTACAATTAATATTGATCCATTGAAGCAGTATTCCGACAGCATCGACATTCTGCCAATAACTACTGATGATATAGTCGTAGCAAGCAAATCACTATAAACAAGATCACCTTTGACTCCGATGGTATCCCAAGCTTCATTGTTAGAGAATGTTCCATCGTTTTGTACCAGCCACTGTGTCATATCTTCAATATGATCTAGGAACTGGGTATGTTTCCCGAAACCTAGAAAGTGGCAAGGGTCTGTCCCATTCATAAGAAGGACGATCTAAAGTTATTGAGAATTATCGTCCTATCTCGATCCTATTGTCACGACTAACAACCATCCGAACGTTTTTGTGCTACCCTATAGAACTAGCCGCCCCGCCGTGCCCCTCGCTTCTCTGTCTGTATGAATCATCGACCGGCCCGCCGCGAAGTTTCGGGATAGCTGGAATTATCTCGATGGCCTCGTCGAGATCATATAGAGTGGCCTCGGAATACTTCCCGAATATTCGTGATAGATTTGAGATTATATATAAGCAGACCTAAGTCGGATAGTTAGTTAGTTCAGTTAATCATTGAGCGTTGAATAGATATTAGTGGTAAAGTTATAAGACTAGTTTAGTGAGTTAAATTGTATACAGTGGTAGTGAATAAAGAGAGTATTAGCTGAAAATAGCAAAGTTGTAATTCTGTTAAGAACCCACGGGAAAAACGTAACATTTGGTGTCAGAAGTTGGATTGTGAAGGGACCGGACTTGCGAAGTATTTTTCGAGGAAAGAAGAGGTACAAGTACGTCAACGAGACCGTTTGATTGGTAGATTCTGGTAAAAAAGATTATAACATCCTATGGTCAATACGAGGCAACAAACGGCAGAAATGGAGCAAATTAATAAAATGTTGGCCGATTTCATGGAATATCTAAATGCTGAGAGACAAATAGAACAGGACCAGCTGCAGAAAATTTTTCAAGATCAAGAAGATAAAAAGCAAGCGGATCGGGAAGAGGATGAACGTAGAAGGCAAGCGGATCGGGAAGAGGATGAACATAGAAGGCAAGCGGATCGGGAAGAGGATGAACGTAAAAGGCAAGCAGAACAGGACCGGCTGCAGAACATTTTTCAAGATCAAGAAGATAAAAGGCAAGCTGAACGGGAGGAGGATGAACGTAGAAGTCAAGCTGAACAGGACCGGCTTCAGAAAATTTGGCAAGACCAGGAAGAGAAAAGGCAAGCAGAGCAGGACCAGCTTCAGAAATGGATGCTGGATGTAATTGTAGGCGAGCAAGGAAAATTACAGAAAATATTGGACCGACAAAATGAGAAATTTGAAAAAGAAGTAAACAATATTCAAAAAGAAGTTGGAAATGTACAAAAAGAAGTTGGAAATGTACAAAAAGAAGTAGGAGACGTACAGAAAGAAGTGAAGAACCTACAAGCAGAATTTACCAGACTAAAACATCAAGCACCCACCGAGAGACAGGACAAAATATCAAACCACCAACGTACGACGGTCAAACATCCTGGACAATGTACAAAAGACAATTTGAAGCCGCTGCTGTTGCCAACGGTTGGAATAATGAAGAAATGGCTACATCACTAGTGGTAGCGCTTCGTGGATCTGCCCTGGAACTACTGCAGACCATTCCCATCAGCCAACAAGGGAAATATGACATCCTTGTAGCTGTCCTGGAGAGACGATTTGGAGACCAACACCGAAGACAACTGTATCAGGCACAAGTAAAGTCTCGGCATCAGAAGCCTGGTGAAAACCTGCAAGAATTTGAGGCAGACATTAGACGTCTCATTCAATTGGCCTACCCGGGAGCGACAGAGGAATTTCAAGAGGAACTTGCTGCCCAATATTTCGTGGATGGTATCAGAGATCCAGAAACTCAGAAAATGCTACGCCTAGCCAAATTTGATAACAGCAGTGAAGCTTTGGGTCGAGCCCTAGAAATCGAGGCGACCTGTAACATCTCCAAGCCAAAAATCAGGGCCGTATCCATCCAGGAAGAAAAGGCGACAAACAGCTGTGAATTAAATGAGATGGGTGAAATTTTGAAGAAATTAACGGAAGTTCTTCAGGCCATGGCGAGATTCCGGGAGCCAATGGAAGATAGGCCACGTAACCGAAATACATCAAATCAATGCTATAGATGTGGCAGGACTGGACATTTCAAAAGAGACTGCCGAGTACAACTACGGTCTAGATCTCCATCCAGAGACGCTAGGGCCCCCAAGTCAAATCAGGAAAACTTCAATTAGTCAACATTGCGGGGCGGGTGTTGGCTAAGGAAGATAAAGCCCCCAGGATCGTCGCCATAAAAAGCCTAGGAAAAGCCGCCGACAGTCTAACAATTACAGGAAAGATCAACGGAAGAGCCATAACAATTACTGTTGACACTGGTGCGGCGGTATCTTTGATAAGGTCCAACAGAGTAAATAGAGTAGAAGTTCTAACCATATCAAAGAATGTAGTTTTACGTACAGTTACCGGTAAGACAGCTGAAGTACTTGGGGAAATGGATATCGAACTTCAACTGGGACGAATTAAATTACACCACACAGTAGTAGTCGCCGACATCGAAGACGAATTTATTTTGGGGATAGATCTCATCGGTCAACATGGATTCTCTTTTGACAACAAGCTTAATCTTCTGAAGT
>MU193193.1:6162-24996 GCA_016904865.1 Pissodes strobi | reverse complement strand
GTATTGAGCAGTCTTTTGACCTTTTCACTTAACTATTTTTTTAATTGTGCCCTTTTACTTTAATTTTTCTCAAGTAGAAAATTGATATATTCTTAAACTATTAATAGAACTATATCTATATTGTATATATCATATATTAGAAGTTTTTTTTTATCAAGATTTATATATTTTAACAATAAAGCATATTTTGATTTGATTTTAACTGATTCTCTATTTCACCTTATTAAGATGTTAACTCAACATGACCAAATAACTGTTTTATTTAAAGGCTCGCTGTGTTATTGAGCGTCAAAACCTCTCATGAGATGACTAGGGTTGCCACCTTCTTGGAAAGCAAAAAAGAACATTGCCATCTCAAGAATTGCCCTATCGGCTCTTCAATGTCAAATCGCTTAAAATGAAGACCAAAAAAATTATTTGTGATTAAACGAAGTTCGGTAAAATATTTCCAGGGTCTTTCAATATTTTCTGCGAGGGTTAGAGTACATTAAATTGTTTTCCAAAAATTGGAAGGGAAATAAATATTCGTTATTTGTTTTGCTGCCAAGCAGCTTTGCAATTTTTCATTAAATCATAAAATTATTAGCAAAAAAGAACATTTTAAGAGGTAAGGACATTTGCAGATATATTGTATCATGATATCTGCATATAAAAGCCGGTTATTGTTATTAACAACACGGGCAAATTTATTGTGCCGGCCGGCACCAAATACCCAAAGCTAAAGCATAATCTTAATAAACTTCCAGAACACATAAACGCCTTATTATGTTTCAAATATAAAAACTTACCCATTGGTACCCATTGATAATAACAAAATAATGAAAGAATAATTTGAAAATATTATAGGCCGCCAAACAGAAGATAGAGCTGCGGCCTGCGGCTGATGGACATTGAGGTTAATAAATAAAAAATAAACAATTAGAGTCTAGCGCTAGCGGACGACCGCCGTCCGTCCCATCGTTCGCGCCATGTCTTCGTGATCGTGATGCACCTTTTGAGATCCTTTACACAAATAGAGCACTATGTAAAAATCACGAGTGTCTCGCGAGAGCTTTACTGTGGCTGCCTTCAAGGTCGAATGTTACAAATGCGGAAACAGACATCAAATTCATTCAAAGAAGGGAGATTCTTTGTGATGTGAATGTATTCGCAGAAACACATGCAAGCTGCTTTATATGTATTGCAATAAGTAATATTTAACTTTTCGCATGGCCCTCCGCTCGCTCCCGCTCGCTACGAGGGCCCAAGCAAAGGAAACTATCCAGGTGTTTACCCAAACTAACCCAAAATCAAGAAAAAAACCGTAAAAAAAATAAAAAAGCAATGGGGTTGAATCCGAGCCGCCGCCGATAGCCACATAATTGAGACCTAACCATCTAAACCTCTAGACCACAACGGCTCATGCTGCAAATTGATTGCATCACGAAGACATAGCGCGAATGAATCGCTCGAGTCAACGCCACCTACATTAGATGGCGCTAGTATGCATTTTTATCATTCGATCTTGACGGCAGCCACAATAAAGCTCTCGCGAGACACTCATTAAAAATCGACCTCTCCTATTGGTCGATCCATCTTGTATTACAATATGTCTTCGTGTGGCAAGAGCTCTCGTGGTCGAGAGGTTTAGATAGCTGGGTCTCATCTGGACAGCCCGGGTTCAAACCCTGTTGCTTTTTTTAATTATTTTTTTAAGATTATGTTTCTAAACAGTTTTTTTCTTGATTTTGGGTATGTCTTGGGTTAGCACTTGGTTACTTTCCTTTACTCGAGCCCCCATAGCGAGCGAAGCGAGCGGAGGGCCATGCGGATCGACCAATAGGAGAGGCCGATTTTACATAGTACTCTATTTTCGTAAAGGATCTTATAACGATCGTGATGCAACCTCGTACTTGTTGAGTATCTCGCGACAGCCTTGATTTTGACTGTTATCAAGGTAAAAGCGTCTCTAGCGCCATCTAGTGTAGATGGCGTTGACTCGAGCGATTGCATTCGATGCTTAGATTAGGTAAGAGTAAGGATACCGCGCATGACATTAAACCGATGTACTGAAATTGAAGCCTTTTCAGAGCGGCGGCAATTATTTATGTGGCAAACACATCTATTGTTGTGGCAGTGCTATTTTGCAGTTATTTTGTGAGTTTTTGAACAAAGAGAGATAAAAACTAAGTTTCATAATGACAAATTGTTCGGCATATGGTTGCAAGAGTCGAAGTGAGAAGAAGGAGCCAGGAATTTCACTTCACAGGTAATTATTGTCTGCTGACCTTGTAGTTTATTTGCATATTTCTTGTTTTAATAATAATGCATAATGTTCACATTGTGTTACCTCTGAGTATATCATGGTAGGGATGTTTATTTAATTATCGAGAGTAATTTGATACCCGATCTTGGATATTTTCAGTCATCAAATAATCAATAAAGCCATAAATCTTCTTCAAGGAGAGTCATTCAACAGAGGCGTAGGTAATATATATTTCATACTTTACCTATAAAATGGCCATATTATTTTACGACTGAAAATTACTTTAACTTATTAATTATTATTTATTACTTATAATTTCAATTAATTTATTGAAGTTACCCAGTAATTTATGTGGCAGCTGGTAACAGGCTTTTTCCCATGTTATCTGTCCTCTTCTTTCCTTGTCTAAGATTCGATGTCTTCGCGATGCATACAATGTTGCCAACCGTAGCGGAATTCCGCTACGGTAGCGGATTTTCAGCCCTTGTAGCGGCGGCAAGACCATGTGTAGCGGAATTTAAAGAAAAAAACATCAAAAATAGTCGAAATAAAGTAGTTTTAGCATTTTCCTTTAAAAAATCGCTCGATTGGCCTAAAAAATTGCCCGATTGGCTGTTTCTGTGAAAGGTCACGTTGACGTTGGAATTAATAAGCCAACTTATCAGAAACCAGATCAATTTATCCGCATCAGTTGATAGTTAAAAACACGATAGCAGGAACAGAAATGGACCCATGGCCTCATTTACTAGTTTATAGGATATATTAAAGAAAAAATCGAGTGGTAGCGGTTTTTGTCACATGTAGCGAAATTTTGATAACGCGGTAGCGGAGAGATACGGGAGCAGGTTAGCAACACTGCGATGCAATCGATTTGCAGTTTGCAGTATGAGCCCTCGTGGTCGTGAGGTTTAGATGGTTAGGTCTCAATTCGGCGACTATAGGCGGCGGCCCGGGTTCAAACCCCGTTGCTTATTTTTTATTTCTTTACGGTTAACAGTTTTTGTCTTGATTTTGGGTCTTGGGTTAGTTTTGATTAGCAAACAATTTTTTTCTTGAGTTTTGAGTATGTCTTGGGTTACGTTTGGGTTAGCCCCTGGTTAGTTTCCTTTTCATGAGCCCCGTAGCGAGCGGCAGCGAGTAGACGGCCATGCGAAAAGTGAAATATTACTTATTATAATACGTGCCCGTACTTTGGATGCACTTTTTACGAAATATACAGCAGCTTGCATGTGTTTCCGCGGATACATACACAAAGAATTCCCCTTCTTTGTAGGTTTGTGACATTCGACCTTGATGGCAGCCGAAATCAAAGCTGTCGCGAGACACTCGTGTTACTTGTAAGTCCGCAGATGGTCTAGGGCAGGGCCTAAATGAGTGGTCTCGCGAGAGCTTTTCTTTGGCTGCCGTCAAGGTAAAAGGGTCTTTAACGCCATCTAGTGTAGGTGGCGTTGACTCGAACGATTTCATTCGATGTGTTCGCGATGCAATCAATTTCAGCATGAGTCGTCGTGGTCTAGAGGTTTCGATGGTTAGGTCTCAATTCTGTGGCTATCGGCGGCGGCTCGGGTTCAAACCCCGTTGCTTTTTTTAATTTTTTTTTACGGCTAAGTTTCTAAACAGTTTTTTTCTTGATTTTGGGTATGTCTTGGGTGGGTTTTGGTTAGCAAACAGTTTTTTTCTTGATTGTGGGTATGTCTTGGGTTACGTTTGGGTTAGCACCTGGTTAGGTTCCTGTTCTTGAGCCCCCGTAGCGAGCGGTAGCGAGCGGAGGGCCATACGAAAAGTAAAATATTACTTATTGTAATATATATATATACAGCAGCTTGCATGTGTTTCCGCGAATACATTACACTGCATTCAATACATATTACAACATGCCTTGATTCTAATTTTGAATATGGCCCCTGCAAGGGTGGACGGGTGGATGGGACGGAGGGCGGTCCTCCGCTATCGCTAGACTCTAGTAAATAGACATCAAAGACACCATAGAAAAAGGTTATAGGGGGGGGGGGGGGGGGGGGGGGGGAGGGGCTGCGAGTCAGTGACATGAACTAGTGTTCATGGAGTTTAAGAGGAGCCTCATCCCAAACTCCGCTCTACAATGTTGTTTACACCAGTTTACACATTTTTTCACTTCACGTGTTTGTACAACACTTTTCCAAAACGGCAGGAATGTGAGAGGCTTAGGCGGCGAGGCTCGCGTCTAGAACGCTAAGTAATGGGTTCCACGCCCGGCGCTTGCAAGTTTTTTTATTGGATTAGTTAGTTGCATGCCTTGGGTTAGTTTTTGTTGGTTGCGCCCTGCAGCGAGCGCAGGACATTGCATGAAATGAAAATATAAAAATACAAATGTAAACATTAAACAATGCATGAAGAGCATAATACAAAGAAATCAAGATATGATATTGCGCATGTAGGGGCGGAGCCAAGATTCAGCGCGCACGTCATGTGTTTCGTTATTTCCCGGGCACGTAACCTAAACGCCATTTGTTTTGTGTTGTGTTGTGAGTTTATGCTCGGATTTTTCAGATTTGTAATCAGATTAACTTTAAAAATGCGTTGTGCAGTAGCTGGGCGCCACACAAATTATCAGTCTTAAAACTTAACCAGCGATTTAATATTTTTTTCAGTTTTCCAAAGACGAAAATCTTAGCAATCATTGATCATTTGTCCGAATGTGGCTTGGATAAACCATCCGGCGTAATGATGCAGCACATGGAAAAATTAGAAATAATTTTTAATAACGTAAATTCTGATAATTTGCGTATTTGTAAAGGATATCTCAATCATTTAATTAATTGTAGTTGAAATATTTATTGTAGCCTGAAAATTAGGCCATTATTTTTTAGATCCCTAATGTTTTTCCGCACTCGGAATTTAAATAAAACGCTGCAAGATATGGACTTGTCAAGAAAAAAAAACATGAAAATGTCAAAAACAGTTCAATAATTTAAATTATATTTTGTGTCGCTATTTTACTTTTTATTAATTTGTTTATTAATAAGTTGTACGTGTTTGTGTGTATTAATGTATGTTTTTCTGTCTATACCATTTAACCAGTACTAAAATAAATAAAATTATTATTAAAGATAAAACATATAAGTATTTTTAATATACCCATTTTTAATACATTGATAATAAATTTTTTATTACGCATGCATCATAATCAACGATTATCGCACGCTGCAGCGTGCTTAAAATGATGTTTATAATGCGCCTACTTTTTTAAAGGTAGCTATAGAAACATTTGATCTTGTCAAATGTGACAGATTAATATATTCGTCAATATATCCCTTAAGTTTAATATTTAAAACATTTTTGAGATTATGATGCATTCGTAATAAAAAATAGCGTATGATATACGTGTATAAGAGACCTTTAAAGCCCTTGCGACTTACAAAACACTCCGCTGCGCGTCGTGTTTTGAAATATGCAGGGACGTCTTAAGGCATGGGCCGGCTGGGCCCGGGCCCAGGGCCTCCGGCGCCAAAGGGGCCTCGCTAAGCCTACGCCTAATTAAAAAAAAAATTATGAAAAAAAAATTATAGGAAAAAAAAAGTAGCGTGTAGAGAAAAAGTTTTATTAATATTATCAGTAAAACTCATAAAAAAATTTTATTTCCATCAATCATAAAATATATATTGGTTTCAGAAAGACCACGAAACACGAAACACCTCCTTCAATAAAATATATTAACCTTTAACTATTAACTAGAATTTTAATACAACATCTCAAAAGCAACAGGACAATATTTCTATTCATCTATTATCAGTTCAATTTAATAGGACCAGGAGGCACAAATTCGGCTGTCGTTTAATAAAAAAAAACTAGTCGGCGTCGGCACATTGTCAACGACAAAGAGGTGTTGGTGTTTTGTCTGGCCTGGCCGTCCTCGGGAAAAAAAATAAACTACCCAAACTTACCCAATTCTTCAATAAAGTAGTCGATACAAGTTGCACATCTACCAGTGCCAGCATAAGTGATGATAATGAAAATATTGAAAATGTTCATGAAGAAACGATTTCTTCGATCACCGAAGTGACGGACGTTGAGGGTACACAGGCCGAACACGAAGCTCATCAGGAGCAAAGTGCAATTAATAAAGTTAATGATGATATTGAAAGTACGGATCCAGGTCTATGGCCTCTATCTGTCGACAAATTACAGTCCTATTGGATTGATAAAGGTCTATCAGCTTGTGCCAATCGAGATTCCACTTTCCGAAAATCAGCGCGTTTATACATAGAAGGAAGCAATACTAAAACAAGAAACCTATGCGCATCGTTGTTTAAGAGACAGTTACGTAACGGGGAGGTTTAGATCGCGAATGGCTATTTATTCTCCGTCAAAAGGAAAGGCTTACTGCTTTGTGTGTAAATTGTTTTCATCCATTTCTTCTGCATTTACCAGCACTGGATTCAATGACTGGAAGCATACAGGTATGGCTGCCTCGCAACATGAAAATTCTCCTGAACACAGGAACTGTATGATGACCTACCAGAGTCGCTTAAGGGTATCTGGCCGTATAGATACCCAATACGAGGCAATTTAATGATGAACGTCAATACTGGAAAGAAGTGCTAATGCGAATAGTAGCTGTCATAAAGTTTTTAGCTTCAAGAGGACTTCCTTTTAGAGGAGAAAATTAAAATATAGGTTCAGTTAGAAACGGAAATTATTTAGGAACATTGGAATTGCTTAGTCAATTTGATCCATTTTTGGATCAGCACATAAAGAAGTATGGTAAAGCTGGAAAAGGTAGCCCTTCGTATTTATCAGCTACAATTTGTGAGGAATTCATTCAATTAATGGGATCGAAAGTCTTGGCGACTATCGTCACTGGAGTGTCCAGAAAGCCATGTATTATTCTGTTTCTGTTGATTCTACACCGGATGTGACACATGCCGATCAACTAAAATTTATTTTACGATATGTCAAAAATGCTGTACCCATTGAACGATTTTTACAATTTATTCATATTCATGGTCATACAGCAGAGTATCTGGCAGATGTTGTCGTTTCATCTTTAGAAAAAAATAAAATTTTGCTAGATGACTGTCGTGGTCGGTCATACATTCTTTAAATTTAATTGGCGTCCAAGCGGTAGAATGCAACTTGACTGTCACAATTTACATTGACTTTGTTGAAAACCTCTACAATTTCTTTTCTTCATCATTCCGTTGGGAAATAGTGAACTTAAATTTAAGTTCTGATAATAAAGTACTGAAAAGCTTATCAAAAACACGTTGGTCTGCACGTGAAGATGCATTTACAGCTTTAAATTGTGGATACAAAGAAATCCAAATGAGTCTTGCTACCTTAAGTAATGACAAATTGCAATCAGCAGATACACGTCTTAATGCAAAAACATTAAATAGCAAGATGGATGAATTAGAAATCAGTTGGGGTGTATTTTGGAATGATATTTTGACTCGGATTAACAAAGTAAATTTGTTCGTCCAAAAGGAAAACTTAAATTTGTCTACAACTGTAAAACTTTTTAAATCGTTGATGACATATATCAAGAAAAAAAGAGACGTTTTTAATTCTTTTGAATCAAAAGCCAGAGAAAAATTAGTTATAAAGGAGTACCGCGATACTCAGAAACGAGTAAAACAACGAAGTGTCAAAGTAACTTTCCTTGAAGGTAACGAAAATAAAGACACCGACGTTACTCTTCCAAAGCAGTCAGAAATTTAGAGTCGAAACCTATCTACCAATAATCTGTCTAATTTCAAATATTGAAAAACGGTGTCAAAAATATGAACAAATATTTGAAAGGTTTGGTTCTTTTGAAAAAATTTCTGACCTAACTGAAATTGAAATTTCAAGAGAAGCCTGTTACTGTTACAATTTTATGACAAGGATATTAACACCGATGAATTAAATTTGGAATGTGCGCATTTCAAATCCTATATCAGCATCGATATTGAAAAACTAAAAAAACAGGAAGTAGAAATGGGGAAGAAAAATAAAAATGAGAAGAAAAAGAAATCTAAATCTACTGATGATCAAGATGAACGAACAGAAGATGGAGATGATAGGTCTATTGGAATCGGTACGCTTTATAAATATATGTTTAAAGAAAATATGTTCACAGTATTTCCAAACATTGAAATTGCTATGAGAATTTTTTTGCCCATGATGGTCATCAATGCAAGCGGGGAACGTTCATTCTCCAAACTTAAAATAGTCAAAAGCGAAATTAGAAACCGCATGAGCCAGTCACGATTGAAGAACCTAAGTTTGATGAGTATTGAAAGCAAAATTTTACAAACCATTGATTTTGAAGTTATAATCCACGATTTTGCTTCTGCAAATGTAGAAAACGACCTTTTTAATTTGTTAATTATAATTTGTTATTTTGTTAGAAAAGTTTCCACAATATACATTACATTTTAGTTAAAAAGTTATTTTTTCTTATTTATTAATGTCTTATTCCCTATAAGAGATAAGATACTTTTTTGCTGAAACAAATGTACCTATATCAAGGGGGCTCCGCCTACTTAAGTGAACGCTAAAAGATTTTCTAAATACACTACAAAGAAAAAATTAATTAAAAAGAATCACAATGTCACACAAATTAGAGGTACATTAAATATTAAACAATTTATAATTTAATCAATTCACTGCCGATCAAAACTATCCGACGTGTTAATTTGGCAAAGGCGCTGGTTTACCCGTTCCAGAGAGCCGGTAAACTTTTTAATCCCGCGCATTATAAGTTCCTTTACACAAATAGTGCACTATATAAAAATCGGCCTTTCCTATTGGTCGATCCGCATGGCCCTCCGCTCGCTTCGCTCGCTACTCAAGACAAGGAAACTAACCAGGTGCTAACCCAAACTAACCCAAAATCAACAAAAACTCTTTAGAAACATAATCTTAAAAAAATAATAAAAAAATGCGTCGGGGTTTGAACCCGGATCGTCCCAGTGAGAACCAGTTGTCTAAACCTCTACACCACGAGAGCTCTTGACAGAAATTGATTGCATCACGAAGACATACTGTAATACGAGATGGATCGACCAATAGGAGAGGACGATTTTTACATAGTGCACTATTTGTGTAAAGGATCTTAAAAGGCTAATCCCGCATTGGAAGAAATATCTGTAGCGGAAAGCTGCCTTTTGCATTTGGATTTTAGGATGCAATAAAAAAAATTAATTACCTATTTTATTTTGCTATTTATTCATGTGTAGTTTTTGAAGGAGATAAAACATGGTCGGAGATAGATGTCAGTAACTTTTAACGGAAAAAATAATAATTGTAATATTTATTTGAAGAACAATTCCAAAGTTAATTTATGCTTTTGGTTTTACAGTAATTGTGCCCGGATTTCCTAAAAAATTCAAGTTCTGCAAAAGTTATGATCTTGACCTTGTGTTGACAATGACCTTGAAATTTACGAAAATTTTAGCCTGCGGCGCATGTAATCAGTGGCCGGGGTGTGGGCGGGCTCAGGGAAGGGATGGCCCCTCCCCCGTAGGCAAGGGGGCCTACTCTTACATCTAGGCCCAGGGCCTCAAGAAGTCTTAAGCCGTCCCTGGAAATATGTCGCGCGTGCTTTAAAGGCCCTCTTATACACTTATATCATAATATACTATTATATGTGCTTTATTTATCCCCAATATAAAAGACACAAAATTAGATAACATTATTTTACTTCATAAACATAGCTTTATTATCATCATAATAGCAAAAATACTGTTAGCAAAACGCACCTCGATTTCAAAAAAATTGTCCTATCGTGGTAATCCTACTACGTAAGGCTAGAAAACGCGAAATAAGCCATATATTCCATTAAGTTAAATTCAAATTTTACGAACCACCTGACGTCATGCGCATACTGGACGAATTTGGAACGGCGATTTAGCATATCTTGTTTTCTTTGTATCTTGCATGTAGCGCCATAAACTGTGCCGTTCGGCAGAAGTCAGGATCACGGCTCCCTTTAGCGGCGAGACTCAGTAACCTCGGCTTCGAATTCATTCCTCAGTGTTGCTGTTTTAGAACAATTGTACTCAATTTAGTAAATTTCAAATGTACAAAATGAATTTTGCAGGAAATTCGTCTTACACACGGTATGATAATATAGCGGCATTCACACGTAGACTCAATCTTGCATTTTTGGAACGTCCCGCTCCCGCTCCAATCGCGAGTTCGGGAGGGAGGAGCGGAACGTGGCGCGCCCAGATCGTTGCAGTAGGAATAGACACGGTTTTATCCTTCATTCTTTCTCGCGGCTTAAACTGCAAGGGTATAACCCGAGTGTGTGAACACCAAAAGTGGTTTGTATCTCGCGTGATCGATGTGGCGTTTGGATTTTCAGGTAATTTTGAAATTTTTGGTAAGATTTGACAAATTGTATTAATATAATTTTTATTCTAAGGATGGATATTGGAAAGAAAAGAATTATTGTAATCGCTGCTACGTATACTTACAACAAAATGTTACAAAAGAAGAGCAAAAAGCGTTATATAAGATCCGAATGGATCAAGAAATGGAAAAAAGATCGGAATCTATACGGGCATATGTCACTTATCCAGGAACTGAAAAAAAATTATCTTTCCTTGGATCGTATTTTTCACAAGCATGGATGTGATTTATATTCTTCTATGAACTTAATCATAAAATCTTTCAACCAATATCGCGTGTCTGCCATTTTTGCAAAAAAAATTAACAAAACCGCCACACGCCAATAATTTGCCAGAACTAAACACCAGCCAACTGGTCCCGCGCGATTTGATCGCGTTCTAATCATTGCGTGTCTTCATACACTCGTTTAATCCCGCGCGATTCGAATGGGACGTTCTAAAAATGCGTGATTAAGTCGACGTGTGAACGCCGCTATTTATTATTGTTGTTCCTAAAAGCGTTTACCACGCCTATGGCGTCACCTGCAAAGCACATTGTTCGCACGATATTGTATAGTGACTGTCCGTCTGACCTCACTTTTTATTTGGTATAGTTCAGGGTGAATTGAAGTGTGTGATTATATTAACTACATTCCTAACATTTAATAAAAGAAAATTGAGCGAGGGTGCTAGTACTCGCGACACTGATGTGTAAACCTATCCTCTATCGACATCATCGACAGAAAATCTAATGCCACTTTAGGCCGCGTGAAGCCTGAATAGAGGCAACCACTTATTTGGAATTGGTTGCCTATATTCTGGCGTTAGAAAGAATACGTTTTACATTAACGGTTAGACAGCCTGCAAAACACATTCCCGTCACAGATACCGATTTCCGCCTGACGTGCGTTGTTTAATGTTTACATTTGTAACGCTTGCATTAGAATGTCTAATATTACACTTCACGCATAGTCCTCCGCTCGCTTCGCTCGCTACAGGGGCACAACGAACAAAAACTAACCAAAACTAACCCAAGGCATGCCCAAAATCAAGGAAAACCTCAAGAAAATGAAAATAGGATTAAAACTAACCGTAAAAATCAACGCGAGCGAAACCGCGGGTAAAAGCTAAAAGTGTTCTATGTCCTTTACTTTACTATTGAAAATACCTGTACACAATTTAATGATGATCGGTTAAGTAGTTTACGCATAGAAAAATAAATTGGATTAAAACTAACCGTAAAAATGAACGCGAGCGAAACCGCGGGTGAAAGTTAAAAGTGTCCTATGTCTTTTACTATATTCTTGAAAATATCTGTACAAAATTTCATGATGATCGGTGTTCAAAACCCATTTTGAACACGCTTTTAAATCTAACGATTTAATTTTGTACAATTTAACATTCCACGCCAACGTCCTCCCATTCCAAAAAAATTAAAATCCTAATTACGCCATCTCTTGGTTACGTTTATCCACTGCAGCAGGCAGTCTAGATAGCTAAAAATAAAGCGTCCTCGAAAGGCCTCCGTCCAATCATAGCGCTTCCCGCTGTACCCCGGCCATATTACTAGCGCCATCTGTTGTAACAACGTTTACTTATCTGAACTCGTCGCGTATCCTACGCCAAGTCGACCAATCACAGCGCAACCAGCAGGATAGCCACTTCACCCAACCTAAAACTTCCTAGCATTATAGCTAGGAAGTTTTAGGATTTTCTAGGGAGTAACTAAAATTCCGATCTTTAATAATCGAATTTCATGAAAACTAGTCAGCAGATTTCAACCGGATTTGTGTTAAAAATTCATAATATTAATTTAGACAACGTGTCATGCTAAGTTTTTACACTATATTTACAATTGCCCTTTCTATTCTGAAGGATGTAGATTATCCTGCCAGAAGGGGCGGTGACAAAGGGGCGTTAACAACTTCTTCAAGTTGATCTAGTTCCCACGTTCTTTTCTAGTGTGAAGTAGCATCTCGATTCTCACACAAACAAGTCGCGCCAAGGGCGCTCTCCCGTTTCCAGCCAGTTTTCCCGTTTTGAGACCTCATAATCTCTCTAGTGTTCTGCTCAAGTAACATAATGGTATCCAGCCATGCTCGTCGTCATCCCAAACCTACAAAAGGTATTTATCGGCACCCTGACTGCCATTTATTCTCAACATACCATCGCTGTACTAGCGTCTCCCTTAGGTTTGTTCATGGGGTTCTCAATAATAATCGAGTATCGTCTCGAATCTCAAACTCAAGTAAGCAAACACACACGTTTACATTCACATTCACTCAAACACGGTACCATCGCTGTACTAGCGTCTCCATTAGGCTTGTCCATGGGGTTCTCAATATTAATCGAGTCTCGTCTCGAATCTCAAACGTTTACATTCTCTCAACCTCTCAAACGCTGTACCATCGCTGTACTAGCGTTCCCATTAGGCTTGTCCATGGGGTTCTCAATATTCTCAATTCGCTATCAGAGTATAACACTGGGTTGTTATACTCAGGCCTTATTCTCATATAAGGATTAAACGGCACTTGTCTGCCAGTATTCTCAAATCGCAATACACCATTTGAGTCATACCTATGCGACCTGCATAGCGTGTTTTTAGTATCCAGTTTGCGTGTATAAAAACCGCATTCACAAGGGCATCCATGCCGTGCCATATGCATATATAACTGCATACCATCTCAAACCACTACATTCAAGTCATTCATATTTGCAAGAAATTGAACCAAATTGTATATAGAAGCTACAACAGATACTTAGTAAGTGTTAAAGTGACTCCATGTGCTGGAAGATGAACGATTGAACGTTGCTCGTCAATTGGTCAAAAAGGGCATAGTTACATGGTTCGCAACTGTAGATTTTTATGTTCATTATAACAAGGAATATTCCTGTTGATTAGCCACTAGTAATTTATTGGAAAATAAATATTAGGGAACAAACGTTTCTTGCCGCCAGTATGTCGTCATTACAAATAGCTATAATTTAGACTTTAGGTATCTCAGAAGTTATAATGAATTATTGTTTTTGGCAATATTAAGACGTCGTTCCTAAACGCAAATTTAAATCTAATAAGTAACAAACTATATTTCTCATTTACATTTGTACCGTGCGTTCAATTTATCTTGATAATATTTTGATTCGTTGTATTTTTTTTGTTTTTAAAGATATAAAGGTAAACAAAAAAGCAAAATGAAGGGCTGGTAGTAAGGTTTTTTCTAAGTTACACATAAAACAAAACACTAACAATTTTCTGACATATAAGCCTATTCTATATTTTTTGAAATGGAACACCCTGTACATCTTTGGACTCTCTAGAGAAATCTAAACACATTTCGTGTATAATATCCTATACCTATCTTTAGGTGTTTACGAAATATTGTAAAATTAACCGGAACTTTTAAACCTCCGGTTAAATTCAAAGTCACTGTCATTCGATAACTTATGAAAACCTAAGATAGAAATGTGCAAACCGTTTTCTTTGATCTCGTGCGGTTTAGATTTTAAAGCCTGTCAAAATGCCCGACTTTCAACTGTCAATATTTCGTAAACAGCTAAAGATAGGTATAGGATTTTATACACGAAATGTGTTTAGATTTCTCTAGACAGTCCAAAAATGTAGTAATATACAGGGTGTTCCATTTAAAAAAATATAGAGTAGGCTTATATGTTGTTTATTGTTTGTGTTTCGTTTTATGTTTAACTTAGAAAAAAACTTGGCAACCAACCCTACATTTTGCTTTTTTGTTTACCTTGATATTTTTAAAAACAAAAAAGTTACAGCGAATCAAAATGTTATCAAGATAAATTGAACGCACGGTACATATTCTTAGTCAAGTCTAAATAATTGCTATAACTATATTATAAACATAGAACTTGTCTAACTCTTGCAGAAATACATGTATTGATATATTAGTGCAACAATTTTTTTTTGGTGTCATGTTTACGGAATTTTGTAACAAACTGCCCTTTTCAAAACACTTTTTTATTCAATGGAAATTTTTTCTAAAGAACAAAGCATTTTCTGTAATATTCTTTTTCTACCTCCGTTATATAAACTGTACAATAATTCACTTTTTTCTTAAATACAAAATGTCACTTTATAAAAAGTGTGAAAAACGAAACAGGATCGTTAAATACTGGCCCATTAGCGCGTCGTTATATCACAATTTGTCACTACCGAAAATTAGCTTTTCACCAGTTGACCACCCTAACAAATTGGTTCTTCCGATAAGTATGTTAATACATATACAGGGTGTTCATTTGAAAACTTCCCACCACGGATTTATCGAAAAGCAGTGATTAAAAAAAAGTGCCGAGGCACGTCAAAAGATTTGTCAAGGGGGACAACTTTTTAACCAAAAACTACTTCACCCTCTGCCCTCCAACTGTTTTTGAAATATTGACAGTTGAAAATCGACCATTTACCAAGTTTGACAGCCTGTAGAATCTAAACAGCTAAAGATAGAGCAAAATGGTTTGCACTTTGCTATCTTCGTTTTTCATAAGCTATCGTTGACACTAAATTTTTATTTAACCAGAGGTTAAGAAATTTCGGTTAAATTTAACCTCTGGTTAAATCTAAAATTAGTGACAAACGATAGCTTATGAAAAACGAAGATAGGAAAGTGCAAACCATTTTGCTCTATCGTTAGCCGTTTAGACTCTACAGGCTGTCAAACTTGGTAACAGGTCGATTTTCAACTGTCAATATTTCAAAAACAGTTGGAGATAGGTATAGGACATTATACACGAAATATAAAGGGAGTTGAAAGACCTTTAAAATGATGTATCATTCGACCCCCTTTCCATTTAAAATTTTTAAGGGGCTGACCCTGGGGGGCAGAGGGTGAAGTAGTTTTTGGTTAAAAAGTTGTCCCCCTTGACAAATATTTTGACGTGTCTCGGCGTTTTTTTTTTAATCGAAAAGCAGGATAAATCCGTGGTGGGAAGTTTTCAAATGAACACCCTGTATAGGTAATTTGCACCTAAAGTAGAAATTATCTTGATTTAGAATTAAGTTATAAATATTTTAGTTTTAGGTTAAGTTAAGTTAATGTTAATATCTAATATTTTTTATGTGCAATGATGTTCTCCACAAAATGCAAAATTTGTTAAAGTTAATGATATACATTTCTTAAATGTCCGGCTTTTTTATCGAAAATCTGGGTTTTTTGTCTTAGTTGTTCTGCTTTTGTGCAAAGACATCTGGTCGCCCTAGTTTAAAGAAAAACTGACGGATCCAGCCTGAGACCAATTTGAAATTTCTTATACACTTTCACATGCATAGTATGTATTTCATATGCACGTAGATAAAAAATATTGATAAAATTTAATGTTCCGGGATATTGATTATGATTTCATTTAAGACATTACAATGATTACTTTAACTGTAATCAGCTGTAATACTTTACTTATCGTTTCAAAGCATATTATGCTTTTCTTTTAAATATATAGTTTTATTATAATACATTTAGATTTCGTTATCTCCGGGACTTAATACAAGCGATTAAGTTTATAATATTCACGACAAAATTGACAATTGAAAAATTATTTTGCCTTACTTCTCTTTCACCGCGAAATAGGAGATTTCCTTGCTGTATGTTACATTAATATATTTTATTTACAACCATGTAATAATAGGCGCTTAATACTTATGAGAGTAAGAGCTGTGCAATACTGTGCATAATACAACCAGTTTAATTATGATAAAACAACAAGTAAAATTATGAAGTCGTAATAGTTCTAGATCCACAAATATATTCTAATAACCAAAATCGAGATAGCAGATTGTGATTTATATAATCAAAGACAATTCTTTGATATAATTAAGCTGTTCTATTTTCATTCTATACAGTACTGTTTAACTAGAAAATATTTATTGCACGTTATTATTGGCGGTTTGATTTCTATGGTAAATTTAAATGTTTGGTTATGTCAAAGACAATTTAATTATATTTTAATCATTCATTACTTAGTTTAGAGCATGCTGTTTTTGTTATCAAAATATATTAACTATTATTCTTTTATAGGTGTTTTAATGCATTTTAATTTGCTAATACCATTTGTAGAAGATATGTTCTATTAACATTAACATCAAAATAAGTTGAGTTATGAAAATCATGGCTACAAATCAGTATATCCATTATTTGTTAATCCGTTCCTGTGCTCGACCTAAGATCTCCTTTTATTTAGGACACCTTTTATATATGACCAAATATCTAAATTATTTAAAATAAAATAACTGATTTCTGGAAGTAATGTTAAAAACCAGCAAACACGGTCACTATAATTATTTATTATTTTAAATGAACCCAAAGGTCTTAATGTTATGTTTCATTGGTTTCATCAAAGACAATTTACAGTAATTGTTTTCATTAATGCTTAATAGAAAATAGGCACAACGGCAACCTCAGCTGGCGATCTATGAACGATATCCAAAGCAGATTTCTATAATGGCGCCATCTGTGAATCAGTAGATGCAGAACGTGGCCGATATTTATCGTGGAGGCTCGCTTTTTGAAGCGAGCCTCCATTCGATGTCCCATTTTAAAAGCATTGCGTCGCCCATCTAAACTGTGGATTGTCTTTGCTCGTACATATAATTTTCTATGAGCACTTGGGATTCATAATACAACTATTTACATTTGAGATCTTCATCTCTCACAATTTCTCTCGGTTTTGTGTTTCACTTAGTTTCTTCTTAGTTCCGCTTGTATTTCTTTACTTGTGTACTTGTTCCATATATAATTTTATTTTCCGTATCCTCGTCATCTTGACTAGTTTCTCCTGCTTCTTGTTCCATGACTGCCTTTATTTTATACTATATAAATCTGTTGTATTGCTCCATTTAATTATCTTACTAATCTATAATGTTTATTATTTTTTATCATATAAATCAGTTGTTAATTTACTTTTACTTTCCTGATATAATTTTTTCTAGGTATGGATTTGTATCGTGGCAGACCATGCGTTGTTAACCTTCGCCAATATAACAGTTTCCCACACTTTGAAGTATTCTTGTGTATCAGAGCCAAATCCAAGTTTTCAAGCAATTTCATGAGATGGCGGCACTGTCGACGTCTTGGAGCAATCCTGGGTTTAAGCGTAGACTGGAAGCCTTCTAAAGGCTGGGCCACACTTGTCATGCACCTCTCCGATCCGACTCCGGTTTGATGTGGTCTCCAAGAATCGGATCGGTGCGAGATCGGAAAGGGGTGAGCACCTGCCACTTGCCAGTCTTGATTCAAACAATATCGCGGAAGGTCCTGTGCGCAAAATGTTCAAAAAGTTTAGCAACTGCAATTTAGCCATGGTGGCACTTTATTTATATAGACCATGGCTTTGTAGTCGGAGTTTCGGTGCTGATCTTTGGTCTGGTCATACAATACTGCATAATTTCTCACTTTTTCAATGGACTCCTCCGGTTTTATAGCCGTCATTTTTTCCAACTTTAGTAAAACAAACAAAAAATAACACCGCCAAAATTCAAACACAAAAGAAAATACCCAGCTACACGCGTCCCGCAATCGGAAAACGAATAGACTGCACCATGGATCGGATGCACGAATGGAGTCGGGTGGGATTGTAGATAGCCACGTGCCGGAAATGTGTGAACTGCGGCGTTCGGACTATTCGGAGTCCACTAGCATTTCTTTCTCAGACATCCGACTATATGATCGTCCTCGGATCGGAAGGGTACATGATAGGTGTGTTTCGGCCTTAAGGCGTGATGCCCGCGTGATTTGAATTTATGTTATATTTAAAGTTTTGAATTATATTAGTTTAATGGGTATATAGGCGTAGCCTAGACATTAACCAAATGTTATGTTTAAATGATACTGCGCGATTAATTAAAGGCGCCTGATTTTATTTACTTTATTAATTGAAATTTAATTGTTTTTGACCTAGATGGGCGCCTCCACCACATATGTCACGAGATTGAGGATATGGTTTAATTGCTTTATAGCTATTTGGCTACTAAAGTTTTTTAACCACGAATTAAAATAATGACACCGTCTATTCAGAGAAGAATAATGAGTTTATGGCACGATAAAAAAACTAAAAGGCGCTGGCAGGAACGTCAAACTGGTGAGAGGAGTTTGATTACGAGGAGTGACGCCCCCGCCATTCCGAGTTGCCATGGGATATGGCACATCAAATCCCAGCGTCCTCCCCCAGGCTCGAGAACACCAAAGTACAAAGTCTGGAGCTGATCAATGACAGTTTGTG
>MU193192.1:0-22735 GCA_016904865.1 Pissodes strobi | reverse complement strand
TGGGGTGGAGACTAACGCGCTCCCACTACTCCGATTTCACGGTGGACGTATTAAGGGATATATTTACCGATTTACCGTTATTATTATGATATTTTGAATATTGAATGTTGTTCGGCCGCGCGAGTTGGAATTGATGAGATGAGCGTTAACAACAATTATAAACCGAGTGGGCTGCCGGTTATAAAGTATAGAAATCTTGTTGGAATGGGCAGAATGTATGATTGAAAATATATAAGAGCTGATAATTGTTTTGAATATTCCCTTTGTTTATCGTTATAAATTTGGGTAAATCATCAAAAGAGAACGTGAGCTGGGCAAAATTGGAGATTTTTTTTTTTAAACTTGCTATATATGGGGATTTTGATTTTAAAAGTGACATTAATTTTTGAAGAACATTTTGACCCTGTATAGCTCTGTGGCCCTAAATTGAGGAAGCCTGCTGCGATTTGATTCCATAAAAATTCGTTTTCTATAATTTGAAAAAATTTGCTTCGGTATTTTTTTTAAACGGAGACGCCTATTTTTCCTCTTGGGGAAAAAATATACTTTTTTTTCGATCGTGTTCATATTCGATAGGTGGATGGTAGGGGTTGCCATGATCCCAAAAAGCAAATTTATAATTTCGATCCCCCCACTCCTCCCTTAAAAATTGTAAGTTTTAAATGATATGCCGTGGAGAGTTCAAATTCGGTATAAGGGGTTTTTCGGGAACGGGGACTTCATATATGACCTAAAATTTTTCCTGGGTAAGAAAAGAAAACGAAAAAAAGGGGAATATCTTCATTTATGATATAGGCGTTTTCGCGGTTGGGGATTTCCGAAGTGACGTCAGATTTTTCCTGGAGCGTACCAGGAAAACTGGATAAGAAAATAAAATAAAAAAAATAAAAACATATTTATTTTTGACATTTTTTTCAATGGAAACTAAACTTCTTCTCGAAAAACCCAAAAACACGTGTTTTTGAAGGTTATGTTTGAAACTTTTTAAAAGTAAGGTTCCTATGAGAAAGAGCAAATTAAACTCTTTTTGTATAGCAGTAGCTTTTTCTGGAAAATATAATTCCAAATTTATGGGAAGAATACACCTATTCTGGGTTAATGACCAGCCAAAGTAAGGGAAAAACGACTTAACCACAATTTTTTTTATATACTAGTGTAGAGAATACGAAAGGTAAATATTTTTATTTTTGCATATTTTTAATGTGTTTGTTTATGTTAAAAAAATACCACAAAAACAAGGAAAATAATATCGTATTTTTTGCAATTTTTTCCGAGAAAAAAACGGGTGTTTTAGTATTCCTTCTTTTTAATCTTGGGAAATACTTCCGGGCCTGTACGTTTCTTCAAGTCCATATTTTCTTATGTCAATACCTTGGGGAAAAAAATTAAATGCTTACCAAGAGTAAAAATAGTATATTCTGTAACTAGGAGGAAAAGCAAAACATTCCTGGACGACTGTGGTAATTGCTGAGGCCAGCAACACAGGAGTCCAGGAATGTGCTTTTCCTACGAGTTGCACATACTATTTTTTATCCGATCGAAATTAATTAGAATACGTACTTATAAAAATATAGCCAAATCTTACTCTAAATAAAAACGGTGTTTTAAATTTAAACTCAACATAATATCAAGTTTTGAATCGAGCGAGCTTGAAGTTTATTACGTAACTACGGAAATAACATTTAAATGTTGCTTTTGATAGACGTCGATTTGACAAACAAGGCGTTTGAATAGAACAGAAATGTTACATTCCCGGCCTAGGACGGGAATGTTATATTCCCGGACAGTTATTTTCTATTCTTGTACAGTTATTGCAAGTTGCCAAGCAACGAATACAATATACTGGAATCATGACTTTTGCGGTGAGAAAACACATCGGAAAGGTGTCGTTTTTCGTCCGATCGGATAAAAAAT
This sequence comes from Pissodes strobi, assembly GCA_016904865.1. Taxonomy (NCBI): domain Eukaryota; kingdom Metazoa; phylum Arthropoda; class Insecta; order Coleoptera; family Curculionidae; genus Pissodes; species Pissodes strobi. Next base: position 20,821 of record MU193192.1, on the reverse strand, counting down.
ATTTTCTCATTTCATAAAGATGAGGCTTAAATAAAATCAATAATAATTTAATTTTCTCGATATTTTTAGGTGATAAGTCAAACCTATTAATTAATTGCAAAAAAATAGTATTTTCACTAGAAAATGCAGGTGGGAATATTTAATTTCAGTCTATAATATCAATAAAACACAAATACAATTAAAAAAAATCCTTATATTTGGAAAAAAATTTACTCGAAATTTGTGTTTCCCTTTGTTATTTGGTGAGCTTATACAGTGCCCTCCAAAAAGTTCGTAAAATATGGGAAACCTTTTTGTTTTTGGTTTCTCAGAAAAAATTATTCGTCTTAGGAAAAAAAATTATATGGATCAAAAACAAACAAAAAATGTTTATTAAGTTTTTACGTACGAAGGACAGTTGTTCAATAAACTGATGGCAAACAATGAAAAAAATTAATAAACTAGGTACCAATTTTTGACTCCAGTTTATTAAAAAGCTGTACCTCATTTGAAAAAAGTTTTAGGGTTTTTGCTTGCATTATGATGGCTTTTAAATTCGCTGTTTCAAAGATTTTATATCCGATAACTTTTTACTTAAAAAAATCATATCTTTTTTGCACATCATATACAGTGCGTGCCCGGATCGACGCATTAATAGGTGAAGATGTCTGAAAATGTTTGAGTTGAAATTCAAACTTCTGGGGTTCAGCCCTGATTGGATAGAAACTAATTTGAGCCATAATTTCAGTTTCGAAAAATCCAGATCCATGTCTTGTAAACGTACAAAAAGCTTATTTTTCCCACTACTAAAGTATTTTTTCTGTTGGAGATACGACAGAATGCTATTAGGGAAAGTTGTTCAGAAAAGAAAATTGAGTAAGAGTACAAAATTTCAAAGGCTGTGCCTCCTTCGATATTTTGTCTTATTCTTCTCTTTTTTTAAGAAAATAAACTGATCTTCTTGAAATTTTGCATACTTCGATAATGTATCATTCTGAACAACTTTTTTTAACGAAAATTTTCAATATGTTTAACATGGAAGTTACCTGTACTTTATTAAAAAAGAAAGAAGAAATAAGGCAAAATATCAAAGTTTGAAATTTTGTATTCTTACTCAATTTTCCTTTCTGAACAACTTTTCTTAATAACATGTTGTCGTATCTCCTACAGAAAAAGCAGTTTACTAGTGGGAAAAAATAACCATTTTGTAAATTTCCAAGGCATACTCGATTTTTGAAACTAAAATCATAGCAAAAATTAGATTCTCTACAAGCAGGGCTGAACCCCAGAAGGCGAAATTTTAACTGAACATTTTCAGTCTTTTTCACTTATTCATGCGTCGATCCGGGGACACACTGTACTACTGAGTAGTGTTTTTTATGCAGAGACTTTTATCACGAATACATTTGTCTGAGAAGCCAATAATAAAGTGTGTCATATGATATGAACTACAAAAATTTCAATTTGGACCTTCCAACTAAGAATAGAAGAACTTTACTTTATATAATTAGCTTACATTATAATTGAAACGTATAGTTACTTTTTAAAACAACATAGTTTTCATTCAGGGGCTCGTTCAGGGGTGTAGGATTTTTTATCTTTAATTTTTTGAGCCTCAATAATATAAGTTGGATCTCTTATTTTCATGCCTCTTGTGTGTCTTGGATCAATTATTTCAGGCAAGAGACAATTGAAATAAAACTTTTCAAGCTTTGCTAACATTGATTTTTCGAAAAACTCTTTGTCGATTGGAACTTCTAAATAATTCCAGTCCATACCGAAAAATAACATTTTTCTTTGAGGGCTATATTTAATTGGCCCTGAACCTGATAATAATAATTGTGATTTTTTTTCAATTTGTAATTTTCGCCGTCTACTTCCAAATATTGTATTAATTTTTTTGAAATAGCCTCTTTAATGGTCAGGTTTCTTGTTGAAAAGGGACATTTGATTTCAACTAGGAATCCCGAATTTTCCTCGATACCATCCGGAGAAGCACCAAGAAATGGCCAATTTTGGTTTATCACAAGACCGGAATCAGAAATATTGAAACTAAATCTTGATTCCAACGATCTTTTTGCCCTGTCTTCATTATTTTTTCCCCAGGCAGTAGCTTTAGAAAAAAATTCTTTATACAAGATATCTGTAATGGTAGATGCGCAACTTGTTGTTGGACGCATTTTACAAATTTTCCCAAATAAGGAAGATGTTAACATTGTTTTTCTATACTGCCTCCATTCAGCAGAATCCGCTTGAAGACGAGTATTAATTTCTATTTGTCTATACTCAGCTTCGGATTTATTCAACTTTTTTAATAATTCCGTTTTTAAATCTTCAAACGCTTGTTGATCCAGATCTGGCTTTTGACAATTTTCTCCATAATTAGCATCTGGTTCACTTGACTTGCTAGCAGAGAATACTAGTTTCCTCCTGGACTGAGAATGTTTCTTTTGCCTATTTAATTTTAACTGCTCAATTCTCTTCACATTTTTTCCAGGACTGTGTCCCCCACTCAAGTGCTTGAATATATTATACAGCGGTCTTTTCGTATTTTTTGAAACCACCGCAGAAAAACAGCGTCCTTGATAACATCTTCTAAGAGTATAATTTACTCGTTTACCTCCAACTTTTTGTGCAATGTTAGCATTGAATTGTTCCACAATGTTAGTGTTAACGTTTTCCAGCAAGCTTCTGGAATGTCCTGCTAAATAGCGCACGGCTTCCATTAGTTTTTCCTCAATGGCAAATGTTCGAAAATCCGACATATAATTGTTTTTATCAGCTTCTATCTTTTGACAAAAATATTTCAATTCGGAACAGCCTTTATGCTCCCCAAATATGTGGCTTATACTATTAATTATATCTTTCCTTAGGTTTCTAATTTTTTCCTCCTCACTGAGGCCTTCTTCTTTTTTCCGATATTGAACTGCTTTTGCCACAGCTGTTCTGCATCGCAAAATGTTATTTGAAATAATATTTCTCAAAGCCCCAGGAACGCCTTTTACTTTAGAAAGCTCCCGTAATTTGCTGCTATAATTCCTCAGCAGGAGTTTTTTTTTACTCAATTGGTTATTACTATTTTGACTTATATTGTAAAACAACTGGTTGTCAAGATTAAATAAAAAAGTAAATAAAATAAAAAGATTAAGAGCAATCATCCCCTCGATAAAAATTGCGAAAACTGCTCTTCCACTTTTGAAAAGATATCAATAATGAAATGGTTTCTTATATTCCGGTTTTAAAATTAATTTAAAATAGTATATTGTGTAACTAGGAGAAAAAGCAAAACATTCCTGGACGATTGTGGTAATTGCTGGACGAGGCGCAGCCGAGGCCAGCAACACAGGAGTCCAGGAATGTGCTTTTCCTACGAGTTGCACATACTCTTTTTTATCCGATCGGAATTAATTAGAATACGTATTTATAAAAATAGAGCCAAATATTACTCTAAATAAAAACAGTGTTTTAAATTTAAACTCAACATAATATCAAGTTATGAATCGAGCGAGCTTGGAGTTTATTACGTAACTAGGGAAACCACAAACAAGGTGTTTAAATATGACAGAAATGTTATATTCCCGGCCTAGGACGGTAGGACGGAAATGTTGTACATACAGTTATTGCATGTTGCCAAGCAACGAAAACAATATACTGGAATCATGACTTTTGTGGTGAGAAAACACATCGGAAAGGTATAGTTTTTCGTCCGATCGGATAAAAAATATTTTTCTATGGTTCTCTTTTTTTTGGTTTTGGTTTATAATGGCCTATAACCCCAGTGCATGAAGTTAAAAAGTAGAAAAATGACGAATTTCAACTAAGTTCAAAGTGTTATAACTACTTTAATATTTCAAATTTTCAAGAAATAAAAAAAAACCTGAGAAATTTGTTTATCTATCCAGAGAACTTAAAAAATTATCCGAAAAACAAACCATTTTTCCCATCTTTATCAAAAAGCTGAACGCTTGTAACCACATGATTCTAAATATTTTACATTTAGTTATATGCAGTAACTTCTCCCGCTCTTCAAAAGGAATGAGCGCTCTTAAAAAATATGGTGCTTCTTGAGGTTGTCAATAAAAAAACTTACGCATTATATTTAGCGATGTTATTCCCTTTTTTTCGACGTGCACACAAACGCAACTTTGATTTTGCTCCTTTTCGATAATCAGGTTCCATGATAAAGCAGTTTATATCGCTACACTAAACTAGGCACTAAGGTAGAAACAGAAAGTCCAGAATGTCTGGCCGGCGCGGCACAAGAGTTGATCTTGATCACTAAACTAAGCACTAAGTTCAATGTAGTCAAAATTGTTACGTAAAAGTAAATAACAACACACAATGGGAAACAGAAAAAAGTTTGTAAGAACTTGACAAGACTACTACAAGACGAACAATCGACAACAAATGACAATAAGGGCGGTATTCAAATTTAGACCGTTTTATTGTATGCAGGTGGATGGCGCGGCGCCGAGTACCTACAATGAATAAGTAAGTTGACCGACCCTTTTGATGTCGAACAAGCCGCCCCCGCCGTTTTCTTTGTCCGTGCTCGTAAATCACAGACCGATGATGCATTATTTTAGGGAATTAATAACTGGTTGGAGCCTACCAGAACTGATACGAAATATTTATTTGAAGCATGACAAACGGAAAACATTTTAGTTCCGGTTAAGCTTCGCATTCTTAGAATCCGTTTATAAATTGGATTCTTTCAGCTAATTAATGAAAACATATTTTTAAATAATATTGTTTAAATATATGTTTTCATTAATTAGCCGAACGGATCCGATTTATAAACGAATACAAACGGATTCTAAGAATGAACGGAAAAAGAGAAAAACTATTGCTTGAATCCTACAGATTATAGAATCATGAATAGTGAAAGTGATTTGCACCCAATATATTATTTGACACAAAAATATATATATAATCCGCTACGTTTAAGTCCAGTCCTGACCGCAGTAAACGGCCACATGCTCCTCCCCTTGAATAAAACGCACGTGACTGATGCATTTTAATATTTGGTTTGTGAAGCGCTGCAGACGTTCGGGACTTAGCATAGAATTTTGAGTAATTTTTGTCAAATCGATATTATTTTGGGATCATTGCAAAGCTAAAAGATCGGCCCACTTCCCTCGTGTAAGCGATTTTTGATTTAGGTCCCTATTTTTAAGGAAAAAAATTGTAAACATATCGATTTATTGCATAGATTACTATCTAAATTTCAAAAATTAAAAAAACAATTTGGAAAAACTATTACACGGCAACCCTAGGAAACAGGGCTATCTTTCCAGTGTTTTTTAATTTAGGTCGCTAAGTTTATTCGTTTTCGAAATATGTGTTAAGAGCCGAGCACGTAAAATGGGTCTATTTTAGGCGCGCCATGGACTCTTAATGATGTTTCATTTGAGTCACTTATTAATCTGATGAAGGAAAAACATACAAAATTTGGTACTGCTACCCATAGTTATAATAGGTTTGCTGCAAGACTTAATTTAGTTAACACGAAAAATGGGAGAGTTTTTAAATACAGCGAGAAGCACCAATCCGCTGAAGTTTAAGAGGAAATCAGTAATTCACGTACAACCAACGTCTATTGCAAGACGAAGACCAGGAATTGTAAGGGGATGCAAAAGAGCTCCTATAGGGCGCCCAGCAGAATGCGAACCCTTAAAGAAAAGACTAAAAAGGCGACACAATTTGGCAGAGCACGTCAAAGCAAATCGCCCTAATGCTATAAAACATGGCGCTGCGCACTGAGCATGGTCTCATAGTTAATGATAAATATGTACGTTTTTTTAATAGTTTAATAAAAACTTGTTTCTTAGAAGGTCTTTATTTATTTAAATAATTTTTTACCATCAAATATTCCAAATAAAGTATATCCTGTATGGTGCGCTGTATTGTATGCAACATTCTGACCCTCGATTTGGCGCACAATACCATTATGACCCTGAAAATAGAACAAGAAATTTGATTGGTCGGTCGTTTGCCATGCCGTGGCCAGATCAAGGGTCATAGTGTTTTAATGCCTACGGTACTATGCTATATTAGCCGCTCCTGACTGGAGGGTTAACGTCACTGTCACTTTATTTACGGTCAAGTGAATTTATTCCGACAGGTCTAGTAGTGCAGTGCTAAGAATCTGTGTTTGTGATACGAACGGCTCGCGTTCGGTCCCCGTCGGTGGCAAGGCTTTTTTTTGTTTGTTTATTTTTATAAATTTGGGTTAGTTTGAGTTAGTTTTGTTTGGATGCGCCCCGGAGCGAGCGAAGCAAGTGGAGGGCCATGCGTGAAGGGTTAACAGCACTTTAAAGTGACTAACCCACCAATCAGAAGCGGACTGTAAAGGATCTTATAATGCGTATCCATTTCTTATTGGCATACCTGTTTGGGCCTTGACCATAATTAAAAATCCCATGATACACGGAACAAAATATATTTTTATAATGGCTGGATATGAATATGAATTAATGTGTTACATTCACGGGCAAATCCACATATCTGAGTAATTAAAAAAAAAATAACAAAAATTGTTTTTATCTATCTTATAACTTGGTTTCTTTGTTCATTAAATTAATCTAAATATATTTATTTTCAAATATTTTTTATTTTCCATATCATTTTATATCTACATCCTGCATATCTGATTAATTAAAAAAATCAAAATTGTTTGATGTATAACTTTGTTTCTTTGTTCATTAAGTTATTTAATTAAACACTATTGTCTCACAGCAACTCTACTGGAATTATTGTAGAAGTTAATCAGTTTGTTTTATTCAAATAAGTTTACATAAAAATGTTTATTTTAAAATATCTTTTTATTTTCCATATTATTCTATATCTATATTATTCCAAAATAACTTAATATTTCTAGTACCATTACAAAAGACAAAGAAAATTATTTTTTCAGGGCACATATTATTTGCAGTGTAAGTCTATTATTTTTTTTTGATATTTCTTTCGGTGTAGAAGCTGTCGACTGGTTCAACGAGGGAGGTCAGCAAAAATTTAATCGCATTTTACCAATAAATTTATTCAAAAATACGATTGTCGCTTCTCTACCCTTACCTACCCCGCTACGTCTATACACGATAATATGTCGAGGAATTCTCATTCATGAAAAAAATTAGAAAATTAGTATATCACCATTTCTATCCAAATTCTCTGTTTTAGTCATCTCTTGATGAAGACTCAGACATTTTACTATTATTTATACGTAAAATTATCAACAAAAATATTTGTTTTATTTTTTAATAAAACATGCCTTTTGTGCATAATACTCCAAAGAATATAAATATTTCTGTAAACGTCCTTACAAATAATTAAATCGCCATTTTCCTAGCACAATTCTGGCCATTATTGATAATAAAGCAGATGCCGTGCAATTAATTACACTTTCCATCCACGCGCCCCAACTCTCAACAACTCTATGTTCAATCACAAGTAGAATTTCTCAAAAAGAATTTCACTCGAAAAAATTTTAATTTAAATCCAAACATAAGGACTCTCGAGTTCAAGCTGAAGCTGAAATCCAACTTGTAGAAATTTCGTGCGGAGTCGCTTGCTGTAAAACATAAGAATTTTTCCTTCTTGATATATTAATGTAGAAAGGATTTATGGCAAGGAATTTATTCGAGGCCGCTCTCTTTCAAAGTGTATATATAAGAATATTTTAAAAATTTATTATTTTAGAACTTTTTCCGTTTTTCTAGTTTTATAGGAAATTTGACTCGGAAGGGATCAATGATATTAGGAAAAAATGTCATCCCCCCAACCCTATATGAAATTTTAAATCCTTTGGCAGCATTTACATATTTTACATTATTGATCAAAAAAAAAAAAAAAAACAAAACGTATTAAAATATTGTTTTTCGTCACTAGGGAGGATCACTTACCGGGGCATTTCCCGAAACATTTGCATCAATGTACGACTCTCACCACGTGATAAGCAAGCATTTTTCTCTCAGATATATTAAAGTATAAAATAGGTCCAAAATAAAAAATGCATTTTAATTTCAAAATTAACGAAATTTGTAAGCTTTATTATTCTTCTTTCTTGTTGAGATGAATTAAATTAATTGACGATTTTTAAATTTATTTAGTTAATTTTTCGTCGCATTCTGATTGGTATAATTCGCTAGAAAGTAAGGAATTTCTCAAACGTTGAAATGCAATTAAAAAGATTCACTTCCACTGCCAAGATTTCTTGGAAATCAAGAATACATCGTTATTAAACAATTAATTAAGTTACGTTTGTAATATATTATGCAATACTTTGTTCTCATTCCATATATTATTAACTACGCCAATCTCGAAGACTTTTGTCGTTTCCCAATACCTACGTTCTTCTAATCCGATATAAAAGGATTTATTATTATATCACGTACAGTCATACAAAATACGTGTGTGTCGAGTATAAATAAACCTGGTATTTGCCCGTCTTCTTCCCATTTTTGCCGAGTTTATTTAACAAAGAATAAAACCTACTAAATTATGTACATGTTTTATTTTCGAGATGGAAGTCATTGTCAAGAAAATTATCTTCGTTTCTAACACGCAACCCTTAAGAGAATACGATCTTTTTATTCTTGTTGTGCGAAGTATTATATGATATCACACAAACCATAGGCGGAGCACGTTTAATTCCATCTTTGGCTTTTGAATGTTAAACTAGAGACTGTCCAAGATTTGCTTTATTTTGCCGATACTTGTAGAAGAACTTCCTGTGCAGTGTAGAAGTAGATGGAAAAAACCTAACGATGTCAGTATATACAGAAGATATAATAACCATAAATTATCGAACACTTGTAACTCAAGAACTTCCTGTTTAAATTCCAGAAAATCCAATTTTAATTAAAGAAATGTCGAAGACAAATGCAGAAGATTCTTCTAAGGTAAAAGGATTGAAAGCACCATGTTGAGTAGAAGACGAAGGCAAACAATTCTGAAACAAAAGTACTAGTCTAAAAAGATAATAAGACAACCGAGGAAATAATAAGTTATTGGAGGTTGCGCAAGAGCAACCTGAAGATCCAGAAATTGAAGAAATAAACAAAGCGACATTAGCAATGAATATAATGCACAAAGCGAAATGAAAACGAAGATCAAACAACAAAAATTTTCTCTTGAAGCGGATGGCAAACAACCTGAAGCACCGGAACGTGCTCCTAAATAAGCAAAATAAATTTCGAATGAAGCAACAGAAGCTTAGACCGATGAAAAATGAAATGAGTAATGCCAATAAGAATTGAAGTGTTAGACGCAGAAGGTGCCAAAAAAGAATTATTAAAAACGAACCGACAGTAGAGAGGATGCTACGCTTATTTTGTGCTGTCCAGAAGGAGGAAAAAGTTCCCTAAACAATTACCAATGACGAAGAGATACTACTTCTAGAAGAAGGGTTGCAGCTAATCTACAAAGTTGAATAATTACTTGAGATTTATGTCATGAACCAGAGTTGAAAACAAAAACGTTAAGGGAAAAGGATGTGGACTTCTTAGACCTAAACTTTTTGGAACCACTGAAAATTAAGTCATTAATTCGCCTAGAAGCTTGAAATGGCTCCTCTAAGACCGTTGAGTTGTTGAGTTTATAATTGCAAGTGTTAAGATAATTTGATCTGCGTGGAAAGAATCTTATATACGGAGTTGAATTGCGTTTAAGCAACCATCTTTGACTGTAAACTGCTAACCTGGCTAAGGATTTTCCTTAATGCCACTTATTCTGTGTGTGGCCGTCGGCGATCAATCTGGCCCATTGAACAGGAGATAGGTATGAATTAATGAATTTGAAACGTGGGTGGAAAATCCCTTGCATCTAGGCCACCAGTTAGGGCACATTGTGCGCCCACTCACATACCAATTCAGCATGGTAGCCTCTAGCGAAGGCACACAGGTTCTCCGGCTGGATTTTTCGTATGTCCTACGGGTCCATCAGCTTCCGAAGTGTTCCTTACTGCCTGTTCAAGCAATAGTGCCCTGTGAGGATCCCTGTCACAAGCCTCATGCCCTCTTCATGCAGAGCCAGAAAGGCCCTCACCCTACAAGGCGCTGGGTCACCCAAGAGAAGCCCAGCCTGCCTCATTTCTGGATCGGTCCGCCATAGATCCTTGGCCAGCACATTTACCGAATTCCTTAGGATCGCGGAATCCTGCAGTGCCAACCATCATCCTCCCGTTCCCTGGGACATTCGAACGTCTCGGAACACAAGACGTCAAGCCGTAAATTTCGAAGCCATTACTCTCTTGGGTTCTTTCTCCATAGATTTTCCCTTGCGTAAAGAGTTGAAGCAAGCTGTAGCAACACATCTCAAATGCCTCAATTCACTTTCAGATCCCTTCGGATAGCTTCCAAGCCTTCACACCATCAGGAATGCCGCGAAGACGCAGCATCTTCACAAATGCACCTAGTTTTTCCTTAAGCTTACTTCTAGATATGTTATTGCTGATACCCTCTTGTTATAGTTAAGATTCATTCATTAAGTGTTGATGTTTTTACGGACAATCCATAATTTCTGCGTAAAATGCTCTCATTAATCGTGAAGCTATCATGCTCATTTTCTTGTGCATCCAAAAGAGGATCGTACATTTCATCGAAATCTCATGGACTACACGTACACGCATTACCAGACACGCATTACCAGATTGTTTTCATCATCAAGTCTCGACTGATTAAGGTTTTCGACCATGTCAAACGCTATTTAAAAATCAATCAAACAAGCAAACACATCGCAATTTCTCTGACTCTACTCGATTCGAATTGCAGGTTGCCAATGCTCGTCTCCAGTTTTCGATATATGCGTACAAATGAGTTTGTAGTCTTCGCAATAGACCTTCCAGGCATTGACAATCTTCACTGTGAAATAAGCACTCTAATATTTGCATCTATAATTACACTTCAGATCAAAGAGTATGGCTTGTAATATTCGTTATCACTAAAAATCATCTCAATCAATTATAAAAGTTAAAAGCGAAACACTTGTTGATAGACTAATTTGGTGTATCATACTCTCTTACTACCCTATCCGCATCCTCATTAATGCGTTTAAACCAGCAGCGGCTATGAATTCAATTTGCTCAGAAACGTTGTCTGGCAACAGGGGTACACCTAAAATACATTTTAATAATAAACTAACTTAATTATGAAGCCTAGAACCCCAAGTAGATAGGAAAGGAAGTCGCTAAATAAATCAGAACACTCCTTTATCGCACGCATAGGTTGTTACCAAAGGTATTAGTTATAAATTAATTTGCGTGTCTTGGTGACCTACTAAGGGATGGGTGTAGGCTATAATAATTCTTAATTTTTTTTCTTAGCTTAGCAAATGGCTCTACCATCATCATCAATCAGCCTAATTGCATCCACTGCACTTTAGGGGAGTTATTTTCATCGTCCGTAATCATAACACCTGCTCCTTATCTTATTAATTCGTTTCCGGCTCTGAAGGAGATCCCTGGCACGTTCTTTATTGATGGATTTCTTGGTTAAGGCCAATCGTTCGGCTACTTAGTCTATCAGAACATATTTAGAAAAAAATTATTGATTAAAGTTATACAAAAAGCTGCGAGGCTGGATAAATATTTTCTCAGGAATAAGGTAAATATTCCTTTAATAACTGTTTTTACCTCAATTGACCTCTCCAGAACAAGTAGTAGTGTTTCACATTCAATAATTTCGCCGCCAAGTTTAGACAATTCAATAGAGGGCAACAACAAACAGACAACTCGTTAGGATGCAAATATTGACATCCCATAAAAACAACACTGCCTTTCGAAAATTATCCAACTCTACATGCACGGTATGTACACAAAAACCTGATACACAAAACCAAACAATTTGAATATTGTACTATCAATTCTTTCCAGTCAATATTAATTTCACGTCATTAGAGATATAATACAGCAACGAACAACAAAGCCTGCCTATTGTGTTATTTTTGCCCCAAATAGATTACGCTTTTAATTAGCAGGAATATGCTGCATAGCTACCAAATAAAATGGCAAAAATATTGATTTTTCATGCATTTATAACTGGCCAAACGATAATGATAAATAACTACTTACTGATGAGTCAATAAAGTCGAAAATTAATGATGCCCAACCAGGTACTATTATAGCTCAGATGGTTTTGAGAAATAAGGTCAAGCCTTCTTATAACTGGCTTTAAGATCAGAGTTTGATTAACTAATTGAAAACTGCTGTATAAGGAACTCAATTAATACCATTTAAATTGTTCATCATACAAGTGGCATTCGACGAAATAATCGTTTAAAAATCAGCTGGTTCCATATGAGCAAACTACTCGTTTTTCTTTTGACAATATCATTATAGCAGCGAACGCATTGCTATTCCAACGAATTTTCGTAAATTTCAATACACAAACTTCAATAATGCCTATCCAAAACTCTGCGCAAACACTGATTTGTTTGTTCGAAACGAGAATGGAATAAAGCGAAAACCGTCTACATTTTGCCAGGGTTTTTAACTGAAATGCCCAGATTAGATATCGGTTGAAATTTCACAGGCAATGTCTAGGACGTAGCTTCCATAGAGACACATTTAGTAAAATCCCAACTAGGAAAATTAGAGATATAAAAGTAGATACAAATAACAGAAGTTTTACAGAAGTCAAAAACGTACAGAAATAGTAATTAGGTAATATCATCACTACAAAGACTGGCATGTATGTGCGTCTCGGGGGCGATGAGAACAACTCCAACTGCAGCACTGGAAGTCCTGCTAAATCTACCTCCATTACATATCCTCATACAGGGGAACGTAAGAATGGTACAATAACGGCTCAAGCAAGGCAGCAAGCCCATCAATGAATGGGAAAGGCTCACAAGCTGGAAACTAGAGGACAGCAAGGAGATAAAGTATCTCTTCCAAATGCCATCAGACGAAACAACCCCCTCCTATGGGTTTGATAGACCCTTCTCAGTAGCAATTGTAGGCAAAAAAAAAATGGGAGGGGGGGCTAGTATAAAAGCATACCAAGCATGGTATACCAACGGCTCTAAGACCAGTAAAGGGGTGGGAGCCGTGAGGCCCACAAACCAAAGTCAAATATCTCCATAAACATGGACAGTCAAGCCACAGTGTTCCAAGCAGAGGTCGAGGCAATTCAACACTTCGCCATGGAGATAGAGAAACTGAACATTAGAAAAAGGAGGGTAGTCATATACTCCGATAATCAGGCCGCCTTAAAAGCAGTTAATGCACACAAGGTCAGATCTAGACTAGTCAAAGACTGCATAAGTGCCCTTGAAAAGGTCGGGCCGTAACAATAAGCTCACCATTGCGTGGGTTTCGTGACATGAAGGCCATCAAGGCAACGAAGAAGCCGACAAACCTGCAAAACGGGGCGCAAGTAAGGTTACTACAAACACCGGGGCAACTACAGGTCAAACAGTTCATAAAACATGGCTCTCCAAAATTCACGGCAGATCTACTTAAGAGGACTCGCAACTCGCAAGACGATAAGAGTATTAGTAGGTCAGCGGACGGGGCACTGTAGAATGAACAGACACATGGGAAAGATCAGCCTGGCAGATAATAGTCGTTACAGGTTCTGTCAAAAGGAGGAGGAAACTCCAAAATACGTGTGGTGCGAGGGTGAGGCTCTCTGCAGGCTCAGGTATAAATAAATAAATAAATACATAGCTCTTTATTTCCAACAGTCACCCACTTACAGGAAATAAAGGTGTTCAAGGCTGGGAGAGACCAAACCCGGACCTGCAAAGTACATGGAGGTGCCGGTACTGCATTTGTGCAGTACCACAGATTAACCTATTACAGATGCGAAACCTATTGAAAATGTGGCAACCGACGAGAATATTTAGCCCCGCCTACTGGCTGATGGCCTGCCATCACCGGTTTTAGTCCGCGGGTTCAGTGTTCGGCAAGTTTCCGTGTTAGTGGAAGCGTAGAATTATTTTCCGTTTGTAGTAAGAGGTTTCGTGTCATTTTTATTGAACTGTTTTTTTTTTAATGCCTGGTTATAAATGTGTTTATTTGTATTGTGCTGATAGAAGTGGTAGGGAAACATCTTTATTTAGATTTCCAAAGGATAAATTAAGGTACGTATTAGAAAACTATTTATTATACGATATTACTTTTCATAACGATGGCCTGCTGCTGTTAAAAAACGAAAATACTCGGAGCTGCAAATATTTCATAGTTTGTGCGACAAATTTCTCAGCAAACCTCTTTCCGAAATTGTGAAAGTTCAATCATTATTAAAAAATAAAGTTCTAAAGGCATGGCGGTATAATGAAGACTATAAAAAATTCGCTCTTACTCTGTACTTCTTGGGTCCAAAAAGTTACAGATTTCTAGAAAAAATTCTAATTTCACCAACCAAGCCTACCCTGAAATTAATGACCCAGAATTTTATTTCTAGACCTGGATTACAAAACGACCATATATTTAATTATTTAAAACAAAGTAAAAACAATGTCGGTGTTAGATAAATATTGCAATATCTGTATAGATGAGGCTTCCCTTAAGCCGAATTACTATCAAGGCGGTTCTATCATTTTGGCAACAGCTTTCTAGCGTGGGCTTTGCCTATATTAAAATGAGGAGAATCAATCAGGACTGTCTCGAAAATTTTTTCGGCAGTACTAGGCAGCAACAAGGCAATTCCGTAGGTGCAACCCCTATCCAATTTCAGGGAGCTTTCAGAAAAAATTTTTGTCAAACTTTTTTGCATTCAAATCATATCAATTATGCTGATGACTTGGGGGTTGCTTTAAAACATTTAAAAAATACCAAACGGACTATTTTGCATAAAAGTTATTCATCAGTAACTAAAATTAATGCAATTACGCTGCCAGGTTACGATTATAGGAACGAAAACTTACCTACACAAAATGCAGTCACTTATGTCTGTGGCTACTTAATTAAAAAAGCTCAAAACATTCATAAAACTGTACTAGTTGTTTACAGTTTGCAAAAGAATCAGATAATGTAGATAATAAATTATTTTTACATTTAAGAGTATAGACATGACAGAGAAGCTGGGGGCGGTTTAAAAACGCCGAATGAAAAATTTGTTCAGTTTATTTATAAACTAGAAAATATGTTTATAAAATTATTTGATACACTATGTAGTAAAGAAGGAATTTCACAAAAACTCTTTCAAGAAATGAAAAACGTAGAATTTGGTCACTCTTGTGAAGATTTTCCCTTAGAATATGTAATAAAATTATTTATAAGACTAAAAATCATTTATACATTAAAGTTTGTCAATCGAGATTTATGTAGTTCAAAAAAATGAGATAAAACAAATCGAAAGTTAAAGATTTTGTTCCATCTATAATACATATTTTTGATTGAGTAACCTAATCTAAATATATGTTTAATAGCAATATATCCTGTTTTATTTCCCAATTTTCCTATTTTTATAATGCAATGGTGCAGAACATCTGTATCTAACATCAAACTGAAACGTAAAATGCATTGGTGCGGCAAAACCAAGCCATTTATTCAAACGTCATCAAGTTTTGAATGCTCATTATTTGGCATCTGTAATAGGTTAAATCTGTGGCAGTACACTCTTTTGATGCTTATTTTGAAGGTTTTAATCGTATGGGACAAGGTATCAATGTGGAGGGGCAATTTATTATAAAACATGGACCCATAGAAAGATATTCCTGTTTTCATACGATTTATTCGATGAAAATCAATATAAATATTGTTATTATTCCTAGTAAGATGGGAATGAGAAAGGTTTCACAATCTCCAAGATTTGCTTTTACATGTAATAAACAGCTAAAAATAGACAAGGAACTGTTAAGATGTTCAGTCAGGAAAAACACATTCTACAATCAGTTCTATAGTGCCGATTTTGAAAGATTCATATGACCCTTTTTTAAATAATAAAATCGGCACTAGGACTAGGATCACTGCACTCCAGGTCGTTAATATAAGCCAGGGAGAGCAGCGGTCCCAGCACTGATCCTTGACGAACCCTATACTTCAATTCACAGAATCCAGATTGAGGACCATTTATATCAACTACTTGAGATCTGCCTATAAGATAAGATTTTATCAGTTTTAGCCTGAAAGTGAAAAATTATAAAGTTTTAACTTCATTGCAAGAGTGCAGGAAAGACACACAATCGAACGCCTTGCTCAAAGCACAGAATGTGACAGCTGTATATTCTCCCCTCTTAAGATGCTCATTAACCATGTTTAATTAACTGGTTAATAGACGTTGTTGATTTTGCATTTATGAACCCAAACTGTTTACTACTAAAAAAATTATGCGATTCAAAATAGTTGGATATCGAACAGCCTAAAATGAAAAATTTGGAAGCACAAAATATACACTACGTTTATTTCGACAGTTTTAAGCGCGCCTGAAAGTGAAGTCGCTTCAAATTGAATTTAAGTTCTGAATTTTTACGTAATAAATTCTTCAAAAAGCACTGCGAAATTGCAGGATTGATAGTAGATACTCACAATCAATACAAAATACTACAAACGAAGCAACAGCAACATATTACTTAAATACAAAAACCAATCAGGTCCCACTGAAAAGGAGTTAGACACTCTATCACCCAAATTGTTCACACTGGCTCTGGAAGACGTGTTTAAGAAACTGCATTGGTCAGACCGTGGCATTGTGAATGGCCAATAGTTAAGCGACTTATGTTATGCAGAAGACATAGTCATAATGGCAAAAGATCCTACAGAACTTGAGCACATGATAAATGAACTAAATGAAAAATCTCTAAAAATTGGACTGAGAATGAACATCAGTAAAACGAAAGTAATGCTTATGGAGGAAGACATAATCCAGGTGGGAAGCCAGAAATTGGAGAGAGTGCAGGAATACATACATCTGGGTCAAAAAATTGTACTTGGAAGAGAAAACCAAACAGTGGATATACAGAGAAGAATACAGCAATCCTGGGCGGCGTTTGGCAAACTGAGTTATATACTCAAAAAAAAAAATAAATAACGTTAAAGAACAAGAGAAAAGTATTTGATATGTGCATTCTACCGAAAATGTGCTACGAAGCGGAAAATTGGACAATGACATCAAATAATCTGAATAAGCTCAAAGTAACGCAGCGTGCAATGTAGCGAGCAATGCTGGGAATAACCCTAAATGACCGAAAGACAAATGAATTGATTAGACACAAACAACCAAAATAACAGATGTAGTCCAAAGGGCGGCGAAGTTAAAGTGGTCCTACGCTGGACATGTGGCAAGAGATAGTGCTAATAAATAGCATAAAAGAATTTTAACCTGGCGACCATATGTCTTCAAGAGACCTAGAGGACGACCACCAATGCGGTGGTACGATTATATCAAACTAACAGCAGGACTACATTGGATGCGGGAAGCCGCAAACAGAATAAGGTGGAAATCAGAACTGGAAGAGGCGTATGTCCGTAAGTGGAATGAAGAACGCTACTGAAGAAGAACTTCTTCAAATTGTTTTCTGTGCTTGAGTGAGTTATGATGTCAGTTTATGAAACTAACTGCAGATCGATGCTAAAAATCTAACCTCAATGTGTTTTAAACATTCTTCAACTGACTAAAAAAAATGATTAAACAATTCCTTCTTTATGCTTATTCTCAATTAACCTCTTAATTTCCCATTGTAAAAAACTCTTTAAAAATTCAGTGGCGTACGATACTGGTATCATCACTCTTTATGTATTTGACATAAAGTCGCTTATTGCACGTACTTTCTCCTTTGCAACCTGTTTCCGTGTTCTATAAACAGAGTAGAAAAGTTTAATTCCATGCAAATTTTTGTCACGTGCTACAACTTATAACGGAGCAACAAACTCATTATTTAAATTAGATTCCCAAGTTTAATGCCGACTGAGGAAAATAGTTCGTTTGTAAAGGATTTTCAATTCCTGAAATATATTATAGGCGAAGTGGATCATTTAGATAAGGCAGTGACATCTCATGGGAATATGAGTGCGATTTTCAACCGATCAATGTTGATATGGTAAATTTAACAAACGCAAAACCCAATGCGTCTAATTTGTATCTTGTATCGTTTCAGAACAGCAAATTGTTTCGGTAATCTCACCTGAGTGCGATATTTATTAGGGGCCTTATTATGGTGGTCATTAATTTAGGCCTCAGCTGTTAAGGCAAATTAGATAGAAAATCTGCTCAATTAGTCCTTTTTCTCATTTAACAAACGAATAATATAATTTAAGGCGACATGTATCATGTGTTCTTGGCACCCAGCACAAAATGCTGTTGACAGTATTATTAATTACGGTTAAATGGTATATCATTATACTATAATAGATCTTTTTAATGACATGCCACTAATGTAAGTAGAAAATTGCGTAGTTGAAGAAAATGAAACAAATAATAACCTTTTTATGCGCGCATATGCAGTGTGTATGGAAAGTTTCTTACCGCGGCCGATATTATGAACTTGATACATACCTAATTCAGGTTAATTAAAAAATGGCCGCAAAATGTTATTTGACTTTTGACCTGATCATTGTATTCGAAATTTTGACGATAGAAAACTGATAAGCTTTTTCACATGTTGTAGAATCCTTGGTAGAACTGAAATGGCACAATTACGAGCAGAGCGGTCTCCATCTGTCACCTTAGGTAACTCATCCGTCGATGCCAATTTCCGATCATATTAAATGGTTATTTCCGCCGGACCTAAAGCTTTCAAAGCATGTAAAATGACAATTTTAGGATGTCAATACTTCGAAAACAGGGTAGAAGTAGGCTATATGGAATATAAGCTTTGATTTTATTGCTTATTGAATCTAAAAATGTAATAATATACCGAAATATTGAAAACTTTTCTGCATGTTTAAAATTAATCTCGATTTTCTGGCATTTCCCGGTCTCGTATAGAAAATGGTTTCAGAATTTTTTTTTAATAGCAAAGATCACGGGGTTAACGACTCGAAGATTGATTTCCTGAAAATAACTATGCCTTGGCTGATACGTACGTTTAAAGCAAAAAAACAAAAAATCACCAGTTCGGCATTTTCAATCGGATCGATGCGATTTTTTGGTATGTTCTGCTCATATCCCATCTCTTGGTCAATATTAACTTTGCGCACTTATGGGCTACCACAAAAATAAAAATACTGACATATTCTACGTTACTTCTCTTACCATCTCCCACACATTAAATGCTGCGTTAATGTTTCTACTTATCAGAAAAAAATAACAAAGTTTACAAAATGCGGTTATGTTAAACCATCCGACATGTTCCAAACTTATACTATCTCGCACACTCATTATTTCACCTTCTCTTTTTTAACACAACGCAACGGTCCAAACGGATCTGAAAAATGCAAGCAAAAAGCAAGGCAGGCGTAATAGCGATACAAGAATAAGTAATAGCAGTCTCAAAAAAACTTTTGGTAAATATTTACTTTGAGCACTTTTCGAATTTTGCAAAAATTTTTTATGTGACGTGTAGAAGACAGTATTAGAAGTGTTTTGTGACGTTACATATTGCGCAAAACACTTTTGACGCCAAAAATTTAAAAATAAAAATCATAAAAGAGGCCATTTAGGAAGACATTTAAACGCGAACTCTCCCAATTTGACGTTAATGATGAAAATTTACTTGCAATGTTGTCACACTTGACTAACATTCTTGATTTTCAAGTAGGTAAATGTCCCAGGGCAGGTGCATGGAATATCAATTATTGAAATTACTTACATGGAAATGGATGAAGCACTAATGGGTAAGGCGCCGCTGCATTTTTCCAAAAAACGTGCAATCGCTTTGTATAGTCCCCGATTATATTTTCTTTTCTCAATTTTCGCCTCGTCAATTTCTATAATTTTTCCTTCGTCCCCAATGATCTCACTGTGTCTTCATTACCCAAACTAAGCAAAACTAACCCAAACTAATTGAATCTAACCAAAACTAACCCAGACTAACCCTAATTAAGCAAAGTAAAGAGACAAGCGTGCTACGCGCGCTTGTGTTTTCACTAACTCATACAAAGCAAAACCAACCCAGACTAACCAAAACTAATCCAGACTAACCCTAATTAACCAGTTATTACCCGAACGAAGCAAAACCAAAACTAACTCAAACTAACCAAAACTAACCCAGACTAACCCTAATTAAGCAAAGTAAAAAGACAAGCGCGCTACGCGCGCTTGTCTCTTCACTAACCCGAGCTAAGCAAAACCAACCCAAACTAACCCAGACTAACCCTAATTAAGCAAAGTAAAGAGGCAAGCGCGCTACGCGCGCTTATCTCTTCACTAACCCAAGCTAAGCAAAACCAACCCAAACGAACCAAAACTAACCAAACTAACACAAACTAACCAAAACTAACCCAGACTAACCCTAATTTGGCAAAATAAAGAGACAAGCGCGCGTGCGCGCTTGTCTCTTTCTTAACTTAAACTAAGCAAAACCACCCCAGACTAACCCTAATTAATAAAGAAGAGACAAGCGCACTACGCGGGCTTGTCTTCGGTATCCCAGATTAAGCAAAAATAATCGAAAGTAACTTTAATTAACCAAACAAGAGCATTGAGACGAGCGCGCTATGCGCTTGACCAACCCCGCCTAACACAAAACCATAATTATCCCAAATTAACAAAACGAGCGCGCTACGCGTGGTACTTTCTTAACTAATCCAAATATGCCAAACAAGGACGCATTTGTCTCTCTCTCTCTTTTGGTCGTTAAATAGCGAGCGTCTTGCGTAACTCAAAATAGCGAATTATTATTATTATTATTTATTATTTTAATAAATACAAAGTACTTCTGAATCACCATGTATAAAGTGTTGGTTGAATGTATCCAACAAGATACCGTATTTTAGAACCGAACAGAAATTACACTTGGC
>JAEQML010061996.1:0-25000 GCA_016904865.1 Pissodes strobi | reverse complement strand
ATGCTTCTTATGTATGGCGAAAAAGTAGAAACCGCTCCGCCAAAAGTTTTCTTTTCATTTCTCATAACTTTTCGTAAGGAATTCATTATATCCACTATATAACACGTCGTGTCATCAGATTTGAACAAGTTGTCGTCGCTGGTGCTCATAAGATATTTCTAACACTTTTAACAATGCACTTTTGTGTCATTAACCCCTGTTCATTAACCAAGGAGCAGTTATCAGATAGATCATACCGAAAGAGCTCTTGAATATCATATGCACGTTGTGCTAGTTGTATCATGGGGTGAGATGAACTAGACCTATTTTTGATAGCTTTTCCGGAAGCCTTAGCACTTTGTTTTAGTGATATCAAATACTGGTAGCATGACTTTGTGGATGGTTCTTGAGATCCTGATTGTTTTGTCTTCGTATCGTGTTTTGCGCAGTGTGCAATAGAATTTGTCACCGATCTTAAATATGTTTAATAATATTTCCTTTGTCTCTTGTGAAATCAGTGCTTTTGTTACTAAATTGTGTAATGGATTAGATAGCATATCAAATGGGTTACCTTTTTCTGCAATGTATGTAAACATTGAGGTCACACTTGTATCTCTGCTCTGGGTTTGCTTCTTAGAAAACGCATGGTGGATGTTTAAACATTCGACAAAATCAATGGAGTCTGTTATTTCTCGAAATAGATTCGATATCATCAAACGCTCATGATGTGTTATCTCCCACTCTGCTAAAAATTGTTTTTATTTGGTACGCTCTACAATGGCAGATGAGCTCTTTTGTGATCTAATACTGGTTTGTTCTAGCGCCATATCACTATCAGCAGCAACAGCTGAAAATTTATGGTCATACCGTTTAACAACATGCTTTCCCTTCATAAACATTGTATGCACCTCCGGAGCTGTCTTGCCTATTCTTCTCATGTCTCCTAGATATAAAGACGACCATCGCTGATAGTTAATACAGTCAAAGACTGCAAATACTGGTTGAAGCTTTTGTATTGTGTCTAGATGCAGTTCCCGGAGACCCTCTCTATCGGAACGAATCAAATTTCTAAGAAGTTAAAGTAGTTTCAGAAAATTGTCCCTTTATAAATATTTTTCTGATGTATGCCTTCCACATTCAATAAATTTCTCAAGTCTGTGAGGAGTTTTTCCGCACTGGCATCTACATCTATATGATTTGCCTTTTTCTCTTATGCCAGAGAAATACTCTGCTGGATGTGAAGTAACTTTTCAAAGTCAGGTGCGTAAGACTCAATGGAATGTTCTTTCAAAAATGACTTTACCTGCAACCTAAACATGGCTTCTCCCAACACAAGCAAACCTTTTACTCCCCTCACATAATTCTTGTCTTGTCCGACTCTACCACATTTATTCCGAACACTGAGCATTCAATGAAGATATTCCACTTCCACGAAGATATTTACCTAAACAACCTAGTACAATTTTAGCGATATGGAATGCTCCCAACACCAGTACAATATTTGAAAACGTAACTGGATTCTTTAGCTGAACTTCGCGTGCAACAACGTATACCCCTTCGTCACAGGCTACTGGCAGATAGCAACATTAGAACTGTGTAACAGAGTTCGAGCAGTTCTTGAAAAGTGTCATATCATATCTAGATTTTCGTATTTCTTCTTTTCATCTTCGTTTATTTTAAATAAATCTGAGTCAACTACGTAATTGCTGGGAAGATCAGGACGTTTGCTGGCTTGAAATAGGGGTGTACCTTTTGGCACGGAAGAAGCTCTTGGACTGCCTTCAAACCTCGTGTGATACCAATCTCCGATAAGCGTGGTTTAGCTGGTATATTCAGTGGTTTGTCTTGAAAGAATACAAACACGGTGTCATGAGAGCCTCCTATTCCAGATAAGGTAACTTCTTCATGGGCAAAGTTATCAAAGGCTCCAATCGTGTATGAATCAGTCTTGAAATGACTGGGAGTTGGCACTTCATGAGGGACCTGCTTAAGAGCATATTGTGCAAGGTTATGATGTTGACGAATCACTTCGTTCAAGCTTGTTATGAATGTTTTGCTTTTACATCTTTCATGTACTGCTTCTCCTATCATCAGATGCAACAGTGTTTTTTTAGTTCCTCGAAACATGTTGTAGTACATTAGTTGTAATAACGCTTGTGCCTGCAGACGCCACTTCTGTGAATGCTTCGTATTGTTCAAATATTCATCCTCTTCTATTTCATTAATATCTTCTTCCTCCATGGAGTTTGGATCTATATCAAATAATGTACTGACAAATTGTATTAGAATATGAGGTATTTTACTTTTACTCCAAAGGTTAAGAAGATCCTGAGCATCACGAAATTTATCGGTGAGCCCAAAGTCTAGGTCCTGTAGCGCTTCTTTCAACAGAATGGCGAATTCTGTTACAGGATTGCAACTTCTCACGTCTGCTACGTCTTCCGTTTTAAGTGCTGCTGAAAAAAAACATTAGTGGTTTGTTTGTCACTTTAAGTTTTTCAAACGTTATTCCATTTCCAAAGAAAGACGCAGAGATATTCTTGGACACCTGAACAGTTACAAGCAGCTTTGGACGCTGTCACCAGTTGGTTCTCAGAGAGACAAGCTGCTATAAAATTATATATTCCTAGAACAAGTATCCAGGAAAGAAGAAAAAGAACTAAAAATATGTCTCTACCTTCAATAGGGTCTGTTTTTTTTTCAGCAGTTCAAGTTAAAAAGTTACCAAGTATTTTTTTTTGGTGTAACAACAAAAAAAAATTAAAGATGCGCTTATACTTAAGTGAAAAGGAATAACATAAAAATGCCCTTTAGCTCGGAAAAGAAGAGGCACTAATGGTGGGGCAAGAGGCTTTATTCTGGGAAAATCCCAGGCGCCTTATGGAAAAGTATCAAGTTGTACTGCAGTGCATTTTTAACAGGAATTAGTTCGGGTTTTCAATGGTGTAACGCCCGAATAAGATATTTGCCAAAAAGAAACAACAGAGCGTTGGGTTTAGTGCAATCTAGGGAAAAACAACGACGGTAGTTAATGTCTTCTTGCAGTTAGTCCGGGACTTATATACCAGTTATGTTCATACCGAAAATGAATCATCTGAAGGAGATGACATGAATAAAGAAGTAACTGAAGATGTTTGTATTATATGTGGAAAATTTGGTAAAAACGGCGAAATATGGTTAAAATGCGTAGTATATGGCCTACGGGCACATAAGTCTTGTACAAACCCAATAGAAGAAAATAAATGTATAAGAGACTTTTGTTTGTAAGTCGTGACCAGAATTTCTGAAGGTGTCCGGTTTCACCCCACTCATTCGGGAAATGCCGGCCAAGACAACACTTTTTTATATTTATTTCATTAGGACAATTTGTTATATTATCTTAATATTAAATATGATTAAAACACGATATATCTTCATTTGCATTCATTCTCAAGTTAAACTTTTAATTTAGTATGATTTTCTAGAGAAATATCCTAAGGAGGCCGGCATTTTTCCCTCTTTACCCTAATGTAAGTTAGGATTTACTTTTATCCATTGAGATATCCCACCTCTTTAAAATAATATTTCATTAGACCTGATACAATTATTTTTGAGACACCCTATATATGTAAATATTTTGAGACACCCTTTATACATGTAAAAGATAAATCAAGTCATAAATTGAAGTCGAATTTTTGCGAGGTTTTTTGAAGCAGATCCGAAAGGTATTGCTCGAGAACGGGGAATAGAGAGTCAGAAGCCAGCGAAGCGTACGGTTTATTTTGGTGAATTGTTTTGCTTCTGTGTTGCAATGTTATGTCATGACAAGTCGGTAAAATGAAACTTATAATATTGTTATTAACCTAATTTGGACTACTATATATATTATACTCATTGATAATTCATATTTGATGGTATAACGTGTTGATATTGTTATTAACATAATGTGCATAAATATTTCTTCTATTTTTATGGATACTTCATATTTGATGGCATAACATATGTATATATTTTGATATTGCTATTAACATAATTTGCACAAGTATATTTATTTTATTCTCATTGATAATAATTGATATTTGATGGCACAATATGTGTATATATTTTGATATTGTTATAAACATGATTTGCACAAATATTTCATTTATTGTCATGGATAATTTATATTTGTTGGTATACCATATGTATATATTTAATGAAATCGTTTTATGCTGTGACTAACATTGCTTTTTCGGTCTGTCTTATTGTGCTGGAATTTCAGTTTTAGTATGACTGTGATTGTAATGTAAATAAGGGACTTGATGAATCCACTAACATTTTCCTCCCATGGCTGAGCGAATATCCTAGCTATAAATCGTGAGCTTGCGAGCAAAGCACCCTATGTCGTTCTTTTAACAAATGTTATATTTTTAATGAATTGCTTTTGTATGAAACCTATGCGAAATTTAAATTAACATTAATTTGTAACCTTGATTTTGACTCGATGCCAATTGCTTATAAGCACCCGAAATGATAAAAGATCTGTAGCCGATGCACAATTACACAGAATAAAACCATATATTCGGAATTGAAATATATTATATCGAAATGACTATTAGTAATAAGCAACAGTAAATGTATAAGCTATTTGAATCGTTCTTACGTATCCTATAATCTTACAGCCTACAAGAGAAATACTATTCAATCACAAAAGTGTTTACATAATATAATCAATCGCTAAGCGATGACGAAGGAAATATATATTAATCGGCCTGCAGGTCTTACTAGAGATATTGGCTCAATTTGCAACTATAGCTGAGTAGCCTCCCGTATGGGACCTCAGTACCTGGCGACGTCTGGCTAACTAATGCTAAACTCTTCAGTTTTGAATGTATTGTAGTATTGTCACAAGTGTGGAACGACAAATTGCGGTGTGTGAGGCAGTAATTTAATTAATTGTTATACTAATAAGGGTTGTACAGCATAACTCGGTTTAGGAATTGAGATCGAGGGTTTCTCTGCCTTACTCTTTCCCCTCGTGAATTCCAGGCTGAGTCCGGCACGCTTTTCTTTAATAAATTAGGCGTATTAGGAATCTGTGGTTTAATTTACATGACGCACCTTTTCCTCAAATTTCCCTAATAGTGTTTAGTCGAAGCGCAATCCGAATAACTATAAAATTGTGTAAGATATAATAATGACACAACGTAGGTATTGATTTTCTTTTTCTTTTAAAGACAAAGCACAACTTATCTCATTCAACTATGTTGAACAGGCTCGGGTACGTTATACTACACCATGGTTTGTAGAGGAGTACATTGGTACTTTTTCAGCGAAGTTCTTTTTGCTTTTAACATTAGGTAGACAACGTCGATCCGATATTTCTTTGTGAATAATTAGTGTTTCCAAAACAGGTTACTTGTCTCTTTGAATAAATAGTTTAAAGACCCTCCTTGTAATTTAGGCGAATAATGCAAAAACGCAAAACAAATGTCATTACCAGTTTTACAAGTAAATGGCAAAAATACATTTATGTAACAATAACAAAAGTTCTCTGCAGTTTAATCATATTTTGGCTATTTTAACTGAAATTTAGTTATTGTTTCTTATGTAGATGTATTCAGGTTTTCGTTTACCCTATTTACCTTAAAATTTTAAGTAGCACAAAATCGATTAGTTTTAAATATGCCACTAGAATGTGTAATCTCCATAAAATATTCCATTAACACTGAAATGTAAAAATCATTAAGCAAAAACATCCTTTAGCTGCAGGGTGCTAATTACAAGAAAACACAGTTAACCTCAGTAGGCAGTAGGTTACCCGTTATTCAACTCAATCAATACTCCACCTGCGTCGAGCTCTTATTTTTAATTCCAGTTGTAATTACATAATAATAATTGCAAAAGGGTGAACGAGAGCTTTTCCAATACAGTAAAAACCAGGACAAAGGGAACAAAAGCCGCCGAAATTGATTGTTGTATAGAGCTTAGTGATTTATGTTTTTTTTTTCTTTTTTATAAATTACTGATTTCTACTTTGGATATAGCCTTGTGAGCACTGGCGTCGGTAATAGTTTTGCTTGTTTTTCTTTTTGTGAGTAATGTTTAAGCAAATTCAGGTTTCCGTTTAAAAAAGTGAGTTACAATCCCTATTCGTTAATACTGACTATTTTATAGACGCTTCTTCAAACAACTGAAACATTATCTTAAATTAGTCAAGAATAACTTGCCCTTATTAAAAGCCATTCTAGTTTATAATTTCGAAATAAGAACCTTCGGATGATTCTCTGACTTTGCTGCCCTCAACTTTTCACTATAATGGCTTATAGATGCCAAAGTGATAGAGAAGCCGGCCTCTTATTATCCACAAATTTATTGGGTTAGTAAATATTTTTTCTAAAAGTATTCGATGACTTTTGCCATCTTACAACTTCTCTTATATGAGATTAACTAATCTGCAATCTGCAACCCTAAAACTATTTTGATTTGCAGTCTTTTGATGATGAAACATAGAATATCAACTCCAATATCATTTAATAGAAAGAAGATGCAAATTCAAGAATTGCTGTTTCCGATTTTGCTAGTAGCCCCTCTTTAATTTCCGGTTCTTTCAGGTCAGCATGGATGCAGCATGGGTAAAGTGATTGATACTATATATAATCACACTGATGATGATGAATGTAGTAAATTATGGTATATGGGTAAATACATTTACATAGTAATACATTTCGATAATATTCAAAAATGATATAGGAACGACGATTGATGCAAGCTGCATATGGTCAAGCCAAATCTGCAATGCAAGTTTTGGAATTTGCCGTCTAGTTTGGGTCAAAAATTGTATATGCCAAGCTGGCGCATGCACATTACTTATGTGGGCACATTCTTTAATTCTTTCATAGGCTCCTATTCTGATATCAATTTGTGTTACAATTGTTAAGAATTTTTCTTATTACTCATATCATTTAATATTCTATATAACCTTAGTTTTCAACATAATTTTAAATAGTGATCTGTTTGTAATGCCAAAATGGATATACATTTTAAATAAAAATATATAATTATTATCGTATTTTTTGTGCAAGTTCAAGTTTTCATCATCTTGTAGTATTAAAACACCATAATAAATATCAGATGTGTTACTATCAAATTACCATTTACGCTATAGCGCTGGTATAGCGTACAGGGGGAAATGTTGGGCAAAAATTATTGCTTAGTTCATTTGCGTTATGATTAACTATATACTTATATTTCAGGTATATGAAGTTTTTGCAAAACAGTACATTACTTTAAGATAAATTTGGACGCATTCAGCAATATTCAACAATGTTTGTTTCAGATCAGAAATTATAAATGTTTTATAACTTTGATGCAAGTTTTTGGAAAACATTGTATATTCCAAAGTATTATTAAAAATACTACTTCAAAAGTATAAGTTCTAAATGGTGTAAGCGCCATAAATTTGGAACCAAGAATATTAGTTAAAAATATTTTGGTTCTTTGCAAACATCATTTGGACTCTAAATGTACAGGGTGTCTCACGGTGCCCGTCTATTAGAATATCTCGAAAAGCAGCGCCATTTAAATTCTGAAAATTGATACTGTAGGGTTTTTAAAGACGCTCTCTTCGAATAAAACAACAGCAATATTGTGCGACTTTCGGCTATACCGGAAGTAGATGTCAAATTGGTTATTTTAAATAGAACACACTGTATATTCGGATTTTTGGCAACCTTCTAGACATATTTTGTAAATAATGTCCTATATCTAAGGCTAACAGTTTTTAACATATTCTAAATTTTGTGTCAAAAGAGAGAAATTATCATTTTACGTATGGAAAGTTTAATAATTTCATTGGAATTGATTTTCTTGCAGAGTGAGATCTATGTTAATTCACTTATTTAATAATCTGATAATAAACCAATATAGGTTGATTATAATTTTAATTAATAAATAATTTATTTAGTCTTAAAAATAACTAATTTTGTATAAGGTTTTCTATTTAAAAATTTTCTGGTTTTCAAAATATTGGCAGTTTAACAATTTGATTGTTAAAATGTTGGCTAGCTAGGGTAACTTGGTCATGACACAAGAAGTGATTCTACTTGTCCATGGTACCGCATGTCAACGCAAAATCAATGCGATAATTAATTATTGTGTGTCAATATTACAATTGGAATTTATTCTTAACGAATACTTTGCAAAAATGGAAAATAATACATAATAAAACGTTGAAATGTTAACTTTATTTTTTATTCATGACGAGTGCCAGCAAAGTGTAAGTCGAGCGTGCAGAGTTTTCAACGAAAGATATCCGAACCTAGCACCAATGAACATAACAAAATTTAGTAACATTGTGAAAAATTATCTTAGCCATGGAACAGTTAATGCAGAAAGAATTTAATAACCCAAATCAATAACAACAACTGATGATAATAAAGTCTTAATAATTATGAAGGTAACAATTATAATGGAAGGTATTGGGCGCCAATTTGTGATGAAATTAGTTGAATATTAATTAATTAACTTATTAACTATGTATGGCGTTGGGCGCCAATTGTGATGAAAAGATATTTAATTATTTTAATTAATTAGTTAAGCGCCACTTTGTAATGATAGTTAATTTATTTAATTTAATTAAGCATGAAAATAGGGCGTGAGTTAGGTTACTTCCTCTGTGGGTTAAATGTATAAAGGGCGCCAGAGCTTGTGGTAAATCAAAGAAACCAACTTAAAAACAAATTATATATTAACTATATGATTAAATTACAACTTATGGTACCATGTGCTCTGCAGTTATCAATATAATTGAGATCAATATAATTAAAATTAGATTATACAAATGCAATCAAATACAATTGATTACTGAAAATATAGCTTACAAATATTACTTGAAATACGGTTTATAAATAAGTTTGTTATGTGATGAAAATGAAATTAATTTATGTATAAAAGATAGCTTATGAATGATAGCTTATGAAAAACCAAGATAGTAAAGTGCAAACCATTTTGCTCTATCTTTAGCCGTTTAGATTTTACAGGCTGTCAAACTTGGTAAATTGTCGATTTTCAACTGTCAATATTTCAAAAAAAGTAACAGATAGGTATAGGACATTATTTATGAAATATGTCTAGAATTCTCCGCAAAATCCAAATATGCAATAATATATAGGGTCTTCCATTAAAAAATATATAACTGTTTAATCCCGCATTTATGGGACAACAGTGCTATGCCATAAAAAACTTCACTTCATCCCCTTTATTTTCTGTATTGAACGTTTTTTTCTAAAATGTCAGTTAAGAAAGTTAAAGGGGGGTTCATTTATAATGAAACACCCGGTACAACTTCTCTTTACATCGAGTCTTATGACTCCAAATAATTAATTTCTTCTTGACCTTTGGCACATAAACGATAATTGAACGTAAATTACGTCTCAATTTATTAAAGATAAAAACGAGGCAATCTCTAACTCGCCTTGAGAGATAAATTAAGATAAAAGATAAAGTAAATTCACATATGTGAGTCAACCCATCATAAATGTAAATTAATGTTGATACATCATTGTTGAAACGTGACCGGTAGGCCTAAGTGCTAATGATTGGTGTTACAAATTCAACTGAAATATTAATGAAATAAGCCAGAAAAAAACTATGATCAACAATACTACAAAGGAAATTCCAGAGAAATTCTACTCAAATTCAATTAACTACCTTATACAGGAACATATAAAATTCGCTCCGAGAATCTCGCAAGTAATACTGTTTAATTTAAATGAAAATATGTAAAATCATATTTATGACCACTAAACGATGAAATAATTACGTTCTTTATATATTTGGATTAAACCATTATCAAATTACACGAATTTGACTAATAAGATACGCAATTATCCACCAAAAAATCGGTATTCAAACCTAAAGGCCACTACAAAAAAATTAAGTTTATTGAAATCGTAAATTACTCGAAAGAGCAATACAAAAGTGTTAAATTCTTGCTTAAGCGAAATATGGTTAACCGAATCAGGAACGATTATCATTATCTGTATTTAAAATATGAAAAGGCTATTGAAAAATATGCACGATGAATAATAGTATATTATGATATAAGTGTATAAGAGGGCCTTTAAAGCACGCGCGACATATTTCAAAACACGACGCGCAGCGGAGGGTTTTGTAAGTAGCAAGGGTTTTAAAGGCCTCTTATACACGTATATCATTCGCTATTTTTTATTACGAATGGATCATAATCTCAAAAATGCTTTAAATATTAAACTTAAGGGATATATTGACGAATATATTAATCTGTCACATTTGACATGATCAATGTTCCTATAGCAACCTTTAAAAAAGTAGGCGCATCATAAACATCATTTTAAGCACGCTGCAGCGTGCGATAATCGTTGATTATGATGCATGCGTAATAAAAAAATATTTTAAGATCAAATAATTCGCACTTACCGGCTCGACCGTTACTATCGAGATGACCCACCTTCGTTTCAAAATTTTGTAAGTTCTACCTATTTCGATTTTCAATGCTCTCATTGGGCAATTTAAACCATGTGACAACCGCTATCGGAAACCTGGCATCAAACTAAGGAAACACTCAACATACGCTAAATGTAGCAATCTATTGTAGATTATCTGCTAAAATTACAGGTATTGAACAACGCACTACGTCCTTCAATTACCAACTATACGAGATAAGCCCGTTTCCGAACAGATGGCATTCACTCAACAAAGAAATCTGCAATTACACGAATTCGCGAATTATGGATATAAATCTGCGTACCTGTTCTCCTTAAATAGTTAATTGTGCGAAATATATCCATTCACAGATAGGTGTCACTGCCGATCAATATACAGAACATTGAAAACCATTGATAAATAGATAGACTTTAGTGGAGCGGAATAGACTGATATATGATATATTCCGTTACACAATATCTAAACAAAGATAAATAAATGTATTAAAAATAGTATAGAAATAGGGTGAACTATTTACAAAAAATAAGAATAATTTAAATGTTCAATGTGCCCCCCATTAATCCTTAAACACTTCTCGGTTTGGTCTATAACACCTACTGTGGTAGCATTTGAGATTTCAGTGGGATCGAGGTTCCAGTGTTCGTCTGATTCGACCCACTAGTTCTTCCAAAGAAATGACAGGAATAGATAAAAATCTAAAGAGTTCAGTTTCATGGACCTAGACCCATCGGTCTTCAAAGTCTTTAAATATCCCATTAACACTTCCTCATAAATATGATATATTACTTATGCATGATCAGGGCAAATACGTTGACACTTAATTTGTTTTGGAAATTTATTTCTTGAATCGCATGAGGATTTTCATTGTTCCAAAATTGGGAATTTGGTCTATTAAAGATACCTTCTCTTGCGAACTTTGATTCATCTATCCATATAATTTGGCGTAAAAAGGTCAAATCTTCCTGTGTTTCTACTAAAATCCTTTCACAAAACTCTTCACGTTGAGCTGCGTCCCCGTCATGAAGAACTTAAACAAGGTTTAATTAAACAAGGGCGTGAAACTCTTAAATCGTATTCTACGGAACGAGTAGAGGCATGGGGATAATCATTAAAATAGGCCAATACATTTATTACATTATCTCTATTTGTTGTTATTGGCCTGGGTAAAATTCTTTCTGCATTAATTGCTCCATGATTAAGATAATTTTTCAAAATGTTTCTAAGATTTCTTCTATTCATTGATGTTAAATTCAGATATATTTCGTTGAAATCTCTGCATGTTCGACTTACAATTTTCTGCACTCGCCATAAAAAATAAATTTAATAGGTCAGCGTTTGTATTTGTATAATTTTTAATGATGACACACAATCATTGTTAACTGACCAAAACTACGTAGCTAAAATTTAAACAATAAAAATGTAACACTGCCAATAATTTAAAAACTGTAATATTCTGAAATAGAAAATGTATACAAACTTAGAGTTATTTTTAATGCTAAATAAGACAAAATTATAAAAATGGAGGAAAAAATTTACTCTTGACAGTTTTTTCCACTCAATTTTGAATCAATCAATAAGTGTCTTAGAGTAGTTCTCCCTCTGCAAGAAAATTAATTAAAATTATATTAATAAAGCTTCAATACGAGAAAAGATAATAATTAATATTGGTCCGCAAACGTCATCGTCATTTTGGATATAAAATGTCGAATATATCAGAAACGGTTAAACCTAGGTATAGGACACATAAAATATATCTAGAATTTTGCTAAGAATCCAAACACGAAATAATATATAGGATTTTCTATTGAAAATGACTATCTAAGTTGACATCTACTTCCGGTATAACCGGAAGTCGCACAATGTTGCTGTTATTTTTTCGAAGAGAGCGTCTTTAAAAACCTTATGTTACTAATTTTCAGAATTCAAATGTCTGTATTTCCGACATATTCTAACCTTGAGGCGCCCTGTATATTTTGAAGTGAAACAATAAGACATGGGAGCACGACTATACAAAAATAGCAATTTGGAGTAGAAAAAAATTGAAGCGAGGAAATCGTAAAAGGGTTTAAATGCTTCATTGCATATTCCTAAAAATATCTATTTCTCTTAATATTGAGAAAGTTCTAAGTGCCTATATTTTGAAAGCAAAGCACAAAATTTGAATAAATCTTTAAATATTTATTATGAAAGAAACATGTATGTAAAATGTACTACTAACTTTAAAATGCGCACAAATTTTATTTTATTATGTTGCCTGTATCAGGTGAGAGGTCTTCAAAAAAGCGATAATGGCTGAGCCGGATGTCCAGGAATTTATGCCCAATATTCGAATTTGCCTATTGCGACTAAATATTTAAGCAGGGCATGGGTGGAAGCTTATTTTGCGAAAGAAGAACTTTCAAGACGGCAGGTCTGATTTCAAAACCTCCTCTTCCTATTAACGAGTCACTCTAATGCCTGTCGATTGTAGAATATGTCACTATGAATAAGAATTGGTACAAAGATCAGCTGTTCCAAATCTGGGGTATTACTATATTATTAGAAATTTTAATAATATAGGGTCCTAGTCCTTGTCCTGGCTCTTCAAAGCATAATCTCGTAGATAATCTTGTGTATCTTTATGAATGCCTTCTCCTGTATGATCGTCCTTTCTATATTCCTGGTTAGTTCCTGTGTCCTCTTCCTGTACCTGAAGAATTTGGTCGCTGTTTCTCTGTACGACTGTCTCATCGTCTTGAAGTCTTCCCATCGGCAGTTCATGATGGTCGGTAAGAGTTAGGAGTTTCCTTTCCTAGGTGAGTAGCTTGCCCATGTTGGATTTTGCTGCGCAGCTCCAAACCGGCGCGGCGTATTAGTCTGATGTAGCTCTAGCTGCTACTCCTGCTCTGGTCCTGATGTTCTGGAGGTGGTAATTGAAAGTAAGCTTAGCATCCAGCAGCGTGACTCCTAGGAACTTCACGGTGCCTTTGTCCTCTATCCTTTTCCCGTTGATCGTGATGTATGGCCTTTGCTTCCAACGTTTCTGGTTGAAGTTGATGAGCTGGGTCTTGTCTTCGTTGATTCTCAGTTCCCATTTCTCGAAATATTCCGTGATTTGCCTGACATGAATTTTTATCCTCTGGGTGGTCGCTGTCTGCTGCGTCGATGTTGTGTAGACCGCCACGTCATCTGCAAAGGGTGTTATCTGATTGTTCTTTTTCCTTGGTACGTCGTTGATAATTTGCTTCTTTGGGGGAGGCTTTGACTTATTGCTCTTGGTCTTGATTCTATCCCGTTGATCAGCGTTGTTGTTGTCCTGGCCTTGATGTAGCTCGTAATGATTTTCGTGATGGCCGGCGTCATCCTTTCCTCGTGCAACTTGGTCTCCATACGGTGTCATACGCCTTTTCTAGATCTAGAAGTGCCGTAGTTGTCGTCTTTCAGGTGTGTTTAACATTCTTTCGTAGACTTTTCCAAGGGTGGAGAATAGAAAGATTGTCCGGTAGGATGACGTTTGGCTTCTACTATTGCCAGGCTTGGGGATGAAGATGATCCTGCCAATTTTTCATGACTTCGGAAAGTATAGAAGTCTGATGCGTGTTAGCTGGACTAGAGCTTTATTTGGGAGGAACTTCGCTCCTCTCATTACTATTCCGTCCAGTCCTGGTGTTTTATACTATCTGGCTTTGCTAATGATTCTCCTCAGATGCCTGGGGCACGTTATTATGCGGCTCGTATCCTTTACGGGCATCGCTGCAATCTCGTCCGTTGTGATTTGTACTCGTCTTCTTGCACTATCGTTTGTTAAGCTGCGAATGTTTGCGAAGTATTCCATTAAAGTTTCCGCCTTTTCTGTCCTATCCGTAATGGTCTATTCTACGTTGTCTCTAGTCGTTGTGATAGGGGGGGCGGGGCTTTCCAGGGGCTGTTGGTGGTCTTCATCTTCTTTATATGTTTCCAGACGCTTGCTGCTATGATTCTTTTGTTGCAGGCTTCGTTGTTATGTGAGTTCATCCTGGCTTTGGAAAGTTGGCTGCGTGGTCATTTAGGTCAACTGTGTTCTGGTAAGTCCTCCGTAGTCCATTTCTCTTGGTGATCTGTTCTCGCATATGCAGGGGCGGCTTGTCTTTTCTGGTGTCGGGGTTTCTGAGAACGTTGTGTTCCTTAGCGGCGGTTACAATTCTGGTCATGATGTCTATGGCAGTGTCTATTAATTCAGGAGAGTCCAAGTCGCGTGTTTTCCGTAAGTACGCGCTGATCTCCCTCCTGAAAATTGTCCAGTTGGCGATTTTATAGTTGTACGTGACCTTAAGGGCTGCGAGGGCTGGCTGATGATGCGACGAGTGAAGGCATATAGATTCCTTACGGATAATACTTAGCTGGTACATACAGTGTAAAACATCTTTCCAACAGTAGATCAACACCAAAATATATCACTGGTACTTATTATATTTGCAATATTATTAGGTATGACACATAGACAAATTCTATATGTATGACTTAAAAATTTCCGATGTTGGCACTTAGATCTTTTAGAACTTACACTCTTCATTTTATGAATGGCTTATCTAGTGTGGGAATAAAATCCATACAAGTAATAGTGCATGACTTCCAAACCGAGGTGTTAAACCTTGCAATTAAAAAAAAAAACATTTCAATGTAACCACCTATAATCTAAAAATCGACAAGTTTCCGCAGATATTCTAGCGCCGGCCGCTTTAAGTTATTATTATCTTGAGTTATTGTTTTGTTAAATGGACAAACTAAATACAAATTTCATCAAATATTATTTAACGTATTTTGTAGATAACAAGAACGCGCCCCTATGTTTTTGTTCTTGAAACGTGAGCGTAAAACTATTATTTTAAGAAGAAATTGAATTTAACTAATTTATTATTATTTTGAGAGTAAGCTAACCGCTACCAATAGAACTTAGAAATATCTGCATCATTATACTTATAATATAATGTTAATTAATCGTAAACTTATTAAAGGCTTTACCCAAAAAACTCTGAGAATAACCCCATAATCACTCCACTCGGCACTAATTTACCTCAAAATGCGGACTATAGTTAATAATTCTCAAACTAAAACCATTCACAAAATAGAACCATATGTATATTGATAAAAATTCTCATCCTTGTTGATATTGCTTCAATTAGAAAATAATTGGCTTCACAGAATAAGTGAGCAGATAAACTGAACCACCGCCGAAACATGTTTCGAACCCACTTTATTGGATGGAAATTGTAAAGATACATCCATTAAAATCCCTAAGGCCCATCATACAATCCGTCTCGATAAAAAAAATGGAGATAAAAACGTGAATCACGAGACTGGAGAAATAACATCCATTTCGACTGCTTTTTACCCCTCGGTGCGTGTTTTCTTTCGGTATTATTTCGGCGATGTCAGCTTCCCTCTCACCTCAAAACCTAATTATTACTCGTAATTAAAACTAAAATTGAACAAGCCGAGTTTCAAGATGAAGGAATGTTACTTTGTACCGGACTCCGGAGTATTTTATTAGTCGTTTGTGATGTTTCTACCGTGCTTATCAAGAACACGCCGCAATCTACTGAGGTTTTTTATAACGTGTTTTCGTTGCAAAAAACTGGGCGAAGAAATTTATAAAGATCATTAATAACATCAACGTAATCGTAGAAAATTTAAAAGACATTTCTTTAAATTACGGATGGCTGATTCATTATTCATTATCTGTTACATATTATCAGGACTACTCAATGACATTATAAACGTTTTAAAGCTGCCAGTGCCCATCACATATAATGATGTAGGAAGAACAAATTAAAATTAGGTGCAGCCTTTCACTACAAAAATGCCAGAAAGGTGATGATTTGTAAGGAGGAAATAGCAACAAAGAGGACAAATATCGGGGGAGCAGAAGTCTTCCATTGAGATAGAAAATAACATAAATCTAAAAAACAATGTTTCAAGCGAATTGCGCCAATGCAATAAATACATTATGTACTCAAGCAATTTTAAGTTAATATGCAATAAGGAAATTCATATTATCACTAATAGTCAGACTGGCCTCCAGTCTCTGCAGAAATTTCTCTATCCTTCCGATCTCTCAATATAACCACCTTTAAAGGATACGATTCGTGCACTTTCGAGTTGACAATACGAGAACTGAAGAGATCACTATCGTTCTCATGCGATATAACTTAAATATATCATATATATATAAAACTAAGGGGTTAAATAGCGGTTGGATCAAGCCGACAGCGGCTTGACACGTTTTAATACAGAACAGATGTTATTTGTATAAAATGGATTGGCATTACATCGAGCTGATAGTATTTGAGTATAGAACATTAAATTTTCTAGCATGAAGCTTACCAACGTATTTGCCCATAATATTTTTCTCAAGTTATGAGTGGTCCTCTCAAGTTATTTATTGGAAGTATCTCAGATAACAAATTTCATATTCCATTAAGAAATCTGATCAGAAACGTTCGAAAAGATTAAAGTTGCTTATAAAGCCGCTGGCTTGCTTATTGCAGGAAATATTAATTGAATTAAGGCAAATTTGTAAGATAAATTGGTAAAAGATGATCCTCTATCTGGAATATCAAATTAAAAAAAATTATACCTAGATTTTGCATTATAATAAAACACTTGCTCCTAATTCTATACTTTGAATTTAGCTTCATATGAAAAGCTGGGTGCAAAAATATAGTGACCACACCTTTGTCTTACTTAATCTAACGCCTTGTTACCTTATTGTAAATTTAGCTAACATGCCAATGGAAATAAGATACTGGGTACATCCTTTGTAGTTAGATAAAGGAAAAAGTTGTGGTTGGTTCAAAGTTATGCGAGAGCTCAACATATACCCCGAACGTTTTCAAAGTTTCTACCGAATATTTCTATAGAATATTAAGTTTGGTAAACGTTGACCTCGAAATGAAATCTACGAATTGGCGAGAACCTGTCACTCCAGAGGAGAGGCTGTTAATAACGCTGAAACTCTATATTAAATTGTAAATCGTCACGCATTTGTGCTACAAAGGACGAAAAACAAACACTGAATTTCACACTGTCGTATGGCATGTTTCACTCGTGTAGGCTTCGCATGGCATCGAAGTGGTGTGGCTGTGGCGGGAGTAACTACGCAAGTAC
Organism: Pissodes strobi; assembly: GCA_016904865.1. Taxonomy (NCBI): domain Eukaryota; kingdom Metazoa; phylum Arthropoda; class Insecta; order Coleoptera; family Curculionidae; genus Pissodes; species Pissodes strobi. The sequence goes on along the minus strand of JAEQML010061996.1, from coordinate 7,453 downwards.
CACGTCACCTCATCGGCTAACGCGGGTGGCACATGCCCGTACCTTTGTTTATATAGGGAATAGTTATTCAACCTCGAACTGAAAAAAGGCCTCATCGCTAGATGGCGTCCGGCCTGAAATGTGCCCATTCACTAATTTCAAGAAATTACTACGCGTCCTACGAGAAACGTTGCGAGGAGGGAGTTCCTACATTTCTATTCGTGCATTCCCAAGGGCTGTTACCTGGCGACGCGGAGTGGAGCCGCGTGGACGAGTGTTCGTAATAATTCCGAATATCTCATTGTTTATTTTTATATTTTCCGCCATTGTTCAAGTTCATACATAATACACTAGTTGAACAAGCTTTACTTTTTAAAATGTTTGTGTTTGGGTTGTAATGATTAATTTTGGGCTGAGTAAATTGCGATTATCTATCTACGTTTTTTTTTCTAGGTAAGTACAAAAGTACCCACTTCCTTTGTTTTGTAGTTTTTGTCGGAAATCAGAGTATTGCAATAGCAGTTTCGAACTTTAATAAACAGAACAGGTTTAATTAAATACGATGAACATTTTTATAATAATCATATATATGTAGATAGGGATAGGGTAAATCTTTACATCTACTTTTTTATATCCATCAGTATGCTTTCTCATAGTATTAACGTTTATTTTGTACGTAAGTACATATACACAGATGTTGCACGTCTAGGTGTCTATGAACAGTTTTGAATAGTTAATTAATTGATTGATAGGCATGTATAAGGAAGGATGACAAATGTATGGAATGAATATTGAATTTAATTAATAGCATATTATGATATAAGTGTATAAGAGCACTTTTAAAGCACGCGCGTTTAGATTTCTTTAAATTTACTTTTTTGGGTTGTTCCACATTTGTATTGTTTTACTTGTTTCAGTTTTTGACAAACAAATTCTTTACAAACTAAGTCAAAATTACATTAGATTTTAATTTGTTTCAGATAACGTCTATTTTGAGAGCATCAATTTGTAAAGGAACATCCCCTGGGCGAGAAAGCTTTCTTTGATCGCTGTGCCTACAAAGTATGTCTTCATCATTGGTGCCAAATATTTTCCCATTAAATATGGTTCAAGAAATCTGAGCAGTTAAATTTTCTGCTCTTTGTGTACTTGGGTACTCTTTACTTCACCTTCATCAATAGGAGAAGACTTATCCACAAACTACAGGCCTATGGAATTACAAACAGTGCACTTTTTTGGTTCACTGATCACCTGGAGGATCGCTCCCATGTGACTAGAGTGAATAATGCGTCCTCAAATCCGTTTGATAGTGAGATAGAGGTGCCGCAGGACAGTGTTCTGAGCCCCCTTTTGTTTGTGCTATATGTCAATGACCTAGACCGAGTTTTAAATTATACATTTCTAAGTTTGTTTGTGGACGATATGTTGATCTGTGTTTGCGGGAAGGATTTTAATCAGGTAGTAGATACTACGAAATCAAAACTTGACATCCTTTATAACTCGTTGTGTGTAAATAGGCTTAGGTTAAAAAAAAAGACAAAGTACATGGTTTTTTGGCTCTAAGCAGAATTGTAATAGATTTCTAGAAAATAATTATTGGCTTAAGATAGATATCTAATAGCCTATTTGAAAATGCATCTAGTAATATTTAGGGGTAGTCTTGGATTCTCAGCTTAATTTTTCGTTACATGTAGATCATATTAGAAAAAAAATTGGAAAAGATAAAATTTTTTAGGAGAATAGCTGAGATTCTTAGTCACTGGAGTCGTGTTCTTATATATAATACCATTATATATCCGCATTTCAATTACTGTTTTTCATTGTTGATATCAGGTAAAAAGGCTGATATACAAAGACTCCAGTTGCTACGAAATAAAGCTATGTGCATTATATTATTCTGTACACATTATACTCCCATTAATTTGATGCTAAAGCCACTTAGATGGCTTTCAATACAGCAAAGCATAGAGATGTCCAATGTACTATTTATTTTTAAAACAAAAAATCAATTATTGCCCGAATAAGCTGATTTGAAGGTGATTCATGTTTATCCCACCGGGAATTCATAATTAATGTTTTATTAAGGACTTTAATATATAAACAATGTAAGTCATATTCAAAATGCGAATTGACGTTATAATTTTTTTATTCACTATCCACTTTTATTCACGGAGTAAAAAACAACATTTTAATATTACTCCAAGAGTTATTTTTAGTTACTTAGTATTCGAAAAAGTTGTTTGCTGTTTTTTTTAACTGGAACATAAAACTTTAAATATATATTATATAATTGTATTTTTCCAATTTACTACAATTAAGGATTTTTTCACAGTGTAAAAAAGTAATATTTTTCTAGCGAGTTTGAATTTTTTAAATTAAAAAGTAAGTTTTATGGACCAATATTGTTTGACACGAAACATGATTTTGAATATGATTTGACAATTTTAAATATATATACATATATAAATTTTTAAATAGTTATAAATGAGATCTGTGAATCATCTTATATTTAAATAAAGATAAAACATTAATCGACTGATTATAATTAATTTATTAGTTGATTCTTATTAAATGGTGATGCTCTTAGGTTGTATCTATGTTAATGTAGTCCAATTACTTTTCGATATTTAAGTCATATTTATAAGTACTTATTTATGGAGTTGTAGTCGATCTAATCTCTTGATACATCAGTTTATCACAATAGCTATATTAGCAACTTCTGATTGAAAAATAGCAAAAATAATTATGGTTTCTGGTGATTAATTGTAACTTATAATATACAAGAAAGTTATTTTAAGAACATGTATAACTTTACAAGTTTGATAGGCAATAACACAAAACTTTGATATGAAAAAATTTGGCATCTAAGATAAAATCGAGGATAAAATAAATGAATTATTTCAAAGGGAAATAATACAAGTGAACATAAAATGATCAGTTGAAAATAAGGGATGAATCAAACCAGAAGTTGCCCGAAACAGCACACTACTCTCGATGCTTATTTTTTATCTTATATACTTGTTCTTTAGTTTTAAGGGTTGTATAGGTTGATGTGTTTTATCAATTGAATTGTTTAATTTTCGAGTAAATATAGTTTTACTCGGATGTTGTTTATTTCACTATCCTAAATCCGAATTTTTTCAAAAATTATTTACTTGATTATAGCGAATAAACTACAGTATATATTTTGAAGAGTACATTTATATTAATTTAATTTGATTGTCAATTATGTAATAATGATAATAATGGCTATAAGCGATTGAAAGTTTTGAACATTGGCTGTTGGCCTGGAGCAATATTATATGTACCGATACATAAATTAGTATTAATATATGCCGAACTCATGTTAAATAAAGACTTATCCAAGGTAAGAGTTTTGATTTCAGTTTTTAAACACCTTATTTCTTATCTCCCCCTCTTTTGCAAAAATAATGAAATTTAATAAAATATAAATATTTAATTTTATTATTAATCTCCAAATAACAAGACATTTTAATCAATAATTTGATAAATACATGTTTCTGGTGCATTAAAGCATAAAATTGCAGAAAATGTTTAATTGTCTTCTTTCTATAAAAAGAAAAAATACATGAAATAACTATACCTACCTACTATTGGAACTAAATTTAATTTTTATCTATATTTCTCTATTAACATTGCAAGTTTAAAAATTGTGATACCTTACTTTTTGACTAATAATAGGAAACGAATAATCAATTTTTATAAATATAATTTTTTTTATAGTTTAATAATATGTTTTTATTGTGTTCCTAATTTTGAATGCGTTAAAATATCCAGTTTATATTGTAAAATTTTACTTATATCAAGTCAAAACGTTTTACATTTAGCAAATAGGATTTTATTATTGCTCATTATTTTCCCATTTTTTAATGGCATATGCAAATCTATTTTCTTCGACTACTGCACCAATTCAATTAGGCCTATATGAATAAAATAGAAACTAGCAAAGAAATTGACACAAAAATCAATGTGTTAAAAATGCTAAAAACCATTTTCTCAAACATAAAATAAATTCAATTGAAAAGTCAAGATTGGGGAAGCAGTATTGGAAATTTCATTTTGTGTGTTAAAATTAAACTGATAAAACCGGTTCTAGCCACTTAGCCTTGGCTGATGATCATTTCTTGGAAATCTACGGCTCCGCGAATATAATATTGTATTCCCCTTTCTACCCCTTCCTTTTCGTATGTAGGGTAAACATTGCACGTGTTTTCATTCATAAATATTGTTTTTGGTGCCAGCCACTGGGGGCAGCACCTCTCCACAGGCCCCGTTGAACGACTTTCTTCTTATAAAGACAATGCCCGTACCATTGTCTAAACAATGCTCATACCACGTCAGGTCCACGCCACCACTACTCACCCGCTCTTTGTGAATTGCGCCTAATATATAGGTAACTCTCGGTCATGTGACTTGCACTTTCAACGTTAATGCTATTAGTTCTATCGACATTCGTGAAACTTTTATGACCATCGTTACAGTAATTTCCACTACCAATATTGGTATGATTTTTACTATCGTTGATACATCTTCTACTATTAACGTTGGTGTAAAGTCTCTAGGTATTTGCATCTGCTTAAAATGAATAAATAATGTTTATGATAAATCACTGAAATTTAAAATAAAAGAGCTACAAAATCAGGTTAATTTGCATATATGTACGATATGTTATTCTTATTACCTACATATACATATTAAATCCGCTGTCTGACTGCCACTTATAATTTTAGATAAAGGGTACTTTAGCTAGCAGGCAATTGGTAAATATTTTAAGCAAGAAACAAAACTTAACTGTGAGTTACATTGTAGTTTGGAACCTTCGGCAACATGCACTAAAACGGAGTTTTATCCACAATACCGAAACATAATTATTGCACTCGACGCGCGTTTCGCTAACTATGTTAGCATCATCAGGAGATGATTAAAACTAAATTTAAAACTACATAACTCACTTTTATACTAAATGCTTGCTTAATCAAGCGGAATCAAAGGGACCAATCCTGGAATCCCACTAGTCACGCTCGATCAACCAATACAATGGACTATACTGAATAGGCCCTCCATCTTTATTTAAACTATTCTTACATTTAATAATTTCCATACATATGCGTCTAATAATCTCCTATCAGTTATATTATGAATTAATTTTAAATTTTTAATTGTGATTCTATGATTATTATCAAAAGCATGCTCGGCAACACTTAATTTTTCTGTTCTACCATACTTTAAATGAGCTATGTGTTCCTTGAATCTCGTTTGTATAGATCTTCTAGTTTGCCCAACATATTTTTGATTACAATCCATGCATCCAATTTCATATATTCCACTTCTTTCTAATATTTCAATTTTGTCCTTTGGACCACCTAATAATTTCTTAATGTTGAACTGAGTTTGGTATACTAAATTTAAACCTACTTACTTAAAGACTTTTTGGAGACCTCTAGTATACTGAGGATTATATGGTATTGAGACATATTTGGTAGTTTCATCCTGATTGACGAAAGAAGTGGAATCACGAATGGTCTTTCTAAACAAATGCCTATTAATTATTATTCTATTTATTAAGTTGGTATTAAAACCATTAACTTTAGCTATATTCCTAATTGTCTCCTTTTCATTATTAAATCTTTCCTTGCTGAGAGGAAAGTTAACCATACGGTGTACCAAAAAATTAAAGCTGGCCATTCTGTGTTGATCGCAGTGGAAGGAGTCATTAGGAATATATCGGTTAGTGGCACTACTTTTTCTATAAGTATCAAATTCTAGTGTGTTATTATCGTTTCTAATCAATAAAGTATCCAAAAATGGAACTTTGACATTGTTCTCGACTTCATAAGTAAATTTAATAGTGGGGAAACGGTTGTTTAGTTTGGTTACAAAATTTTCGATATTAGCGGTTTTGGTGTCGAAAATCGCGAAAATGTCATCCACATACCTGTACCATACCCCTGACTGATTCCATTTTCAAATTTACTCCTGAAAAGGTTAGCTAAGAACGGTTGCCCATTGCCGTGCCTTCAATCTGTTGGTAATAGTTACTTTTATATTGAAAATAATTTTGATCCATGCCAAGTTTGGTTAAAGTTAAATATTCTTGTTTGATTTCGTTATCAAAACTGTTCATCTCAAATAATTCACCAAGGTATTGCAAGGTCTGTGGGATTGGTACACTAGGGAACAATGAGCAAACATCAAACGATATTAAACTTTCACCTTCCTTAAGGTTCGTACCTTTAATTGTGTTTATAGAATCTAAGGAATTTAGTACTCCTGAATTCTGTTGTTTAATAGGTAAATTTTCAAACTGGTTTTGCTAGGCTAGCCACTTGGACATATTATAAGTTGGCGATCTTATTGCCGAGACTATGGGACGCATTGCCTTCCCACGTTTATGAATCTTGGGAAGACAATATAGTTTCGGCATAGTAGGATTGCTCACAGATGATTTGTATTTAATTTGACCAAAAATAAGGTTGCTTCATTTCTTCAAAGTGTTTTTAACTTGTGTTACCATCCCAGATAATGGATTCCTTGAGATTTTGTTATAGGGCCCGGATTCTATTAAATTATCAACTCGTCGAAAATATTCGCTTTTGTCTAATATAACAACCTGACTTACATTTGTCATCTTTCTCATTTAATCTCTGGATTGTATTTTTTTCCAGGACGATCGTTAACATTCTTATTAATTACATTTTTTGAGATCTGATTCCTGCATGCTTCTCTAACAAATCCTTTAGTAGAGTCAGGAAGATGTTGAATAGAACTTTCTATATTACCTACAATATCAAGTAAGTTATCATTTGTTGGAGACAAAATTAAGACCCTTATTTAATAGATCTAATTCATCTTTATCAAAAGATTGAGAAGATAGGTTTTCCACGATGCTTACGACTTCCTGAGAACTATCAGACTTAAGATTAATTATCCACAGTTTTTTATTGATGGATGACATTTTCTTACCGTATTTTGTATCAATTACTAAAAACATCTTTCTCTGGAACTCGTACCATTCTTCATGTTCAATATTTGTTAATCTAAAAGTCAGTTTTTTATAAAGTCTGCATGCTTCTAATTCAAACATTCTTGGTTTACTGTACAAATTTTTGATTTTTAAATCTAGCCACTTTTGTCTGGCAAAAGAATGTAGGTACTTTTTTTGTAACTGGAGAAGATTTAGGTAAGACAATTTTAATAAAATTTGGGAAAACATGAAATTTTTTACAGACTTTAGAAACCAAATATCTGCACTCACTAGCCTAATCTTAGTAGAAAACTTACGATAAAGGTTAAGCTCTGTTGACCGTAAAACCATCTCAACTATGTTGGGGTTTGAAATCTTCGGCAACATGCACTAAAACGGAGTTTTATCCACAATACCGCAACAGAATTATTGCACTCGACGGGCGTTTCGCTAGCCATGTTAGCATCATCATGAGACGATTAAAACTAA
>JAEQML010061995.1:0-25002 GCA_016904865.1 Pissodes strobi | reverse complement strand
TAAACAAAATTTCTTGTTTAGGCGCCGATATCTCGAAAACTAAGAATATTGTTTTTTTTTCAGTAGGTTCTGGCTCCTATTGGCCAAAATAAAGGTAAGGTCAATATAAAAATACGGTTTTGTCCGTTTGCGGATATTCGTATATTTATTTATTTATTTATTTACGGGCACAGTACCCATTACAAGGGTTTCAACAGTTTCCTTAACACTATAACTTAAATAAAAAAGAAAATAAAAAGTCTCAAACTTAAAACATTAAAATAAATGGAGGTCAAAATGACATAGAATAGCTTACGCATAACAAACAACAGTATACAATATACAATAAAAATTAAAACTTGAAGATGGCTAAGTAGAAAGTATAGACTAGAAAATAAGGGTTGATATAGACTCTATAGGTAGGTAATTGATCACAGATTTCGTTTTATTTGGTTGAAAATATATAGTCCAATTTGATTGGCTGCTGCCATTGCACGATTTATTGTGTTATGCAATTCAAATTTAAATGTGTTCACTGTTCTAAGGTCTCTGACAAGAACATTTATACAAACTGAAGCTAGCAATTCAGGTGAATAAATTTCGTTATTAACAAGTTTGTAAATAAAGAGCTGCTCATAGATTTTACGTCTAGTACTCAAAGTTTGGATATTAAGCACTTTTAAAATGTCATCATATACAAGCACATCCATAGGAATATTTAGCTTATAAGCCATATATCTTAAGAATTTATGCTGAACTCGTTCTAATGAATTTATATGCACTGCATAATATGGAGACCACACAATGCAGCTGACCTCTAGATGAGATCTTACTAAACAAACATAGAGTCTTCAGCGCCAGTGCATAGCGAAAGTTTTTCAAACTCAAACTCAAACTCAAAATATTTATTGTCACTTTTGCATACAGCTTTGGACATTTACATATTTTATAGTATACACTACATGGAATTAAAATATTTCATCTACAAATAGCTACATCCAGAAAGATCCTGGAAAATATATAAAATACCTACTTATTTGTTAGCAAACTTTACAATACAAGGACACAATAATGAAGCACAAAAAACAATTATCAAATAATTAAAATGTCTTACTGGTACTGTGTTGAAAACGTTAGAAACTCGTCCAAACTATAAAATGCGTTTTCCAATAATAGCTTCTTAAGCTCTCTTTTAAACTTATTAATGCTTAGACTTTTCAGGGACTCAGGTAGCGAATTGTACAAAACAAGACCCTTATAAAATGAGCTATTAATATATTTAGTGGAGTTTGGAAAGTTTGGTCGTAATAAATCCTTTCTTAAGCCATAAGTAGTACTTTTTTTGGTGGATAAGATATCCCCTTTATCTTTATGTACCACTATTAATACTTTATATATGTAGCAGGAGATCATTGTTAAGATTTTGTGCTGTTTAAAATAGTTTCGGCAAGATGCTCTGGGTCCGAGCTTTAGCATAATCCTTAAGCACCGTTTTTGAGTTTTAAAAATAATCTTATTTGTAATAGCATTGCCCCAAAACTGAATGGCATAGGTCATTAAGCTGTGAAAATAGCCGTAGTAAACCGACCTTAATGATTTTAGTGATATTACTCCCGACAAATACCTGATCGAATAACAAGCAGAGTTTAGTTTTTTATTTAGTTTGTATATGTGCTGTTCAAATTTCAGGGATGAATCAACTATTAAACCCAGTATTCTAGCTTCGTTAATTACATTGATTACTACTGTATTAATACTTATTTCGTTCTTAAGGCAAAGAGATCTTCCGTTGAATATCATGATGTTAGTTTTATCTAAGTTTAACAGAAGTTTGTTTGACATAAACCATTTATTTAGTTGATCGACCGCGATCTTAGTTTTTGATAAAAGGACATCAGCATTCATATCACTTAGAATGCAAGTGGTGTCGTCAGCATACATAACAGTTCTGGCCGAGACATGTTCTGGTAGATCGTTAACATATATATTAAACAATAACGGCCCTAAAACTGATCCCTGCGGAATTCCAGCTAAAACCTCATTGGCATCTGAATTGTATGTCTGATTATTTTCTCTAATTGATACGAACTGCTGTCTGTTCTCCAAATACGACCCAAACCATCTGTGTATGTCTCCCCTTATCCCATACCTCTCTAGCTTGTGCAGCAAAATGCCATGATCCACCATGTCGAACGCCTTTGACAGATCACATACAATTGCCACGCAAGACCTTCCCCTATTTATCGCATCATAAATTTCCCCCAAGATGTCTCTAACAGCACTTTCTGTGGAACGTTCCGGCCTAAATCCGTGTTGACAAGATGTTAGGATATTGTGAGTGGAAAAAAACTTTATTAATCTATTGCAAACAGCCTTTTCCATTATTTTCGTAATAACGTTGACCAATGATATAGGACGATAATTTGTAATATCAGACTTTTAGTGTTTCTCTTTATGGATCCCAACATTTTTAAGGCTTTATTGTGGCAATGATTAATGTGATTCACAAATGATAGTTTTGAGTCAAAAATAACACCAAGATCACGCATACTCTCCCCTGAATCTATAGTTAGTTGAGTTATGAAGATGGTAAACATTCGCTACAGGTTTTTTTTCCTACTAAATTGCATGTACTTGCATCTTTTTGTTTAACTTTAGGCAGTTATTATCACACCAATCTTCAAACCTCCGTAGGTCATACCGTACCTTCACTACATCATTTTCACTTTGGATTTCTTTAAATATTTTTAGATCTGCATATAGCAGAATATCACAGTACGATTGGGTTCCAATCTGGGGTTATTATGAAAAATTGATAGTTTTGAAATTTCGATATTGGAAAAATTAAAGTTACCTTATGCTCCTACCGCGGAATCTATAGGCGAACTCGGGACCGTCCCTAACTCCTCAACCCAAATTTCAGCCCTACAGGTCGAACGATACCAAAGGTCCCTGTTTAGAGGCCCGTAGGAGACTTAGGGCACTTGAATTTTTTTTTTGGGAGTTCCGACCGGTCCCCTTCATCCCTGTACCGAATACGAACTCGATAGCTCGAGTCGGAGCCGGATTTCCGGTAGGCTCCGTATAAAAAAATACCGGAAAGCGTTTTTCTATTTAATATTTAGAGGTCGAAAACGTCGATTTCGAAGTAGGAGCTACGTATCGATAATCGTATAAATCTTTATAGATCTGACCCATAAGGCGAACCATATTTGGATCTTGTTCGAAAAACAAATATTTATCGTCCTCGTCCGTCTCTTAACGCGGAACCTATTGGCGATAGGCTCCAGCCGAGGTCAGATTCGAATTCGTCGATTTTTCCGATTTTCAGTCGCTTATCCTCAGGAAATTTTTTGGGTGCCTATCCAAAATTTTTTCTTGTTTAAATTGATCTGCTCCGCACTACTACACCTACGGTCATCGATTTAAACCAAAAAAAAATAATAATTTTCGTCTGGAGCCTACCCGGTAGGCTCCACAGTCCCCTACTATCCAGTACTTCAAATAACATTCCCTTCCCATAGCATATTCTAGAATAATAATAATAATAATAATAATAATAATAATAATAATCGAAAATTGTTTAAATCCGTGGGTGGTTAAGGTCACCAGAACCCAACATATTTATTTTTACTCCCAATAACCACCATGAGTGTTGCAATTCAAGATGGCGGCGACGGGAGATGTTTCTGTGGCTCGCTCCAAGAAAATTTGCGATATTTGCTGTAAAAGTGTAGATAACCCCATAAATTGTGTTAAATGTGATGTTTTCATAGTCGATGTATTGTGCGTAGTCCCGGTTTCGTTATTGTCAATGTAAATACTGTAAACTGTCCTGAATGTCTAAACAATAATGGAGAGGATGCAGTTACTGTTGTTTATGATCAGGGTGACCACCTCTCCGGTTTTCACCCGGAGTCTCCGGATTTTCATAGCGGTTCTCCGTTCTCCGGTTTTTCAGATAAATCTCCGGTTTTCGTTCGTTGATAATACCATCCAATAATATTAATGGTTTGACCGCCTTAGCAACATGGTTGGTGATTCCCCGCTTTAAACGTTTTGTTGCTCTGGCGCTGGCATTAGGAAAACTGCAAGAAGAAGATTTTTCACTTCTGTTTATGGATGAAATATGGGTAAAGTTGTTTAAGTGCGGTAATTTTCCGGGAGTGTTGAAAATTATTTCAATAATTTTTTAAGTTCCAATTAGCAATGCATATTTAGAACGAGTGTTTTCGATAATGTCTGGACTTTGAACTGATGAAAGAAATAAAATGCGAGTCGAATTGGTTAAAATGGAATTGTGCACAAAGCTAAACTATAATTTCACCTGCCAGAAATTGGCAGAATATTTGCAAAAGATGCGCAAAATGATTTACTGAAATGTTGTCGGACCGATAAAAAAATATACTTTCAAATTTAAGTAGATATATACGAGTGTAATTTTGCTTTAATACCAAAAGACTTAGCTTTTTTATGTTAGTTTGTTAAGTTTTAGATATTACAAAAATAGGGTATTTTATTAAAGAAAATAAACGTTGTTTTTTGATTAAAAAATATTCGTTACTCGTTGCGTTGTTTCGTATAGATATATTTTAATAAATAATTTCTTGTGAACTATGTGTGAAAATGGTGAATGCGCTGGCAAAACAATTTCTCCGGATTTTATCCGGCTAAAAGGTGGTCACTCTGTTTATGATGCGGCATTCTACGTAAGAAACAATGGTCTTCTTGGCACTTTGGTCCTTGAACTACGTGAGAAGAATGATATTCTCCATGAGAAGATCGAGTTTCTGGAAGAAAAAATCAAAATTTTACAGGACCCGGGCGATCTTAAGAAGGTAAACAAAGAGCTCGCCGCGCAAAAACGGGAAACAATGCTATTTCCTCTTCTCCTTCTTCTCCCAATATTGGCGGTGACACCCCTGTTCTAGTGGTGACTGGGGGATCCAACAAGAAGAAGATGAATCATAATAATACTAACATAACCTCAAAACCGTTGGCTCCTGACGTAAATCACATAAACATAAACAATAATGTCCAAAATCCTGATGTTGATGACCGTAACAAAAACAGGCAGAGCTCCAGGGAAATATTCACACTGAGCCAGGTAAATAAAGCTATTGACAATGCAAAGGTCAATAGCAATTACTTAAAAACTAATATTACTAATATCCCTTCGGCATTTGAATTTTCTGGAGTCAAACCGAAAAGTAATCCTACCCAAAACCAGACATTACAGAATGGACATGACGTGCCTACTTTTGCAGGGGTTGCCGATAAAAGATGGTTTTTTGTAAACAGGGTGCACAAGTCTACAAATACTAACTCAATAACACATTACATAAAAAATAAACTTCAAGTGGAGGATAAAGACTTGCATGTGGTTCATCTTCGGTCTGGTAACCACTTCAGCTCTTTTAAGGTAGGCATAAATCCAAATTATGCTGATCACTTGTCACAAGATTCTTTTTGGCCTGAATATGTAATTGTGAAAGATTTCCCACCACATAGCAAATATTCTTTTTTCAAGGGGAGACACAACAATCACACAACTCGAATAAGACACTCAAAGTAAAATCATTGAATATATATTATCAGAATGTCAATGGGCTGCGTACTAAATTAGTGGAACTATGTAAAAACGCTCCCACTAATGATTATGACATTATAATGTTTACCGAGACATCCCTAAATGATGACTTCTATGATAGCGAGCTGGGGTTATATGATTATACTATTTATAGAAAGGACCGAAATGCTCAAATCACAGGTAAAAAAAAGGAATGGAGGTGTATTAATTGCAATTAGAAAGAGTCTAAAGTCCAGGGCTTTGGATACGGCTAATATACTATCTGAAGAAATTTGGGTAGCAGTTGAAGTGGGAAAATTAAAAAAACTAATATGTTGCATTTACATTCCACCTAACTCTCCCAGTGATTCTTATCAAATGCACTGTGATGTTGTGGAACACATGGCTCATCTATACGGTGATTATACCATGTGCATTGCTGGAGACTATAATCTTCCCAAAATTTCCTGGTCCAATGACTCCCTTGGTACCATGACTTCTGGTTCCTGTGTGGCTGCAGAATCAATTGTGGAAACCTTTCCATTCGTGAATCTTATGCAGCTCAATACCATTCCCAATGCCAATGGTGTTATGTTGGATCTTGTATTTAGCCATGGTGCTTCTGACACAGTAAAATGTGTAGATGAACCTTTGCTGAAATGTGATAGGCACCATCCGGCCCTGCACATTATTCTCCACTGTGATACCTGTTGTGATGTTCTCGAGTATGAAGACTCTATTTTTGATTTTAGTTGCTGTGATTTTAATATTTTAAATGAATTATTATTAGGAATACATTGGGATAATATTTTAACATTAAATGTAGATACCGATGTACTCAACTTTTATACAATTTTAAATGAACTGATTGACATTTTTATTCCTAAGAAGAAGGTTTTGAATAGGTTTAAATTCCCAGTCTGGTTTAGCGCTGAACTAAAAACCAACATTATTAAAAAAAAAGTTGCACATAAAAAATTCAAATTATCCAAAGATATTGATGACTATAGCACTTTCAGGGAAATGAGGTCCTTGTGTAGGATCCAGGCTGATGAATGCTATAGAATGTACATCAGCAAGACTGAAGGTGACATTTTGGAGAATCCGAAAAGCTTTTGGAAATATATCCATTCCAAAAATCACTCCAATGATTTGCCATCCACGATGACTTATGGGGGGGCCAGCTGCACCGGTGCTAAGGATGTTGCTGATGTGTTTGCACGGTTTTTCTCATCAACATATCTGGCTGGCCAAGGGGTACCAATTGTGAATAATAATATACCATCATCACTTAGTAACATGGTACATATATCAAACCTCAGTATCAGAATATCTGATATATGGGAAAAACTAAGCCAGATAGATCCACATAGGTCACCGGGTCCAGATGGTATTCCTCCGTTGTTTTTGAAGAACTGTGCTTTTGCCCTGTCCAGACCATTATGGATTATTTATAACAAATCTCTTTTTAGTGGGGTATTTCCACATTACTGGAAATCATCTTTTTTAGTGCCGGTTTTCAAGAACAGCGGAGATAGAATTGATGTTGAGAACTACCGTCCAATAACACTCATGTGACATTTCCCTAAGATTTTTGAACTCTTAGTAACGGAAACACTCACTTTTCTCTTCCGCAATGTTCTGGTTACCGAGCAGCATGGTTTTTTCAGTGGTCGTTTGGTGGAAACAAACCTGGCCTTGTATGAGCGTTCTGTGTCTGGTGCACTGGAGTCTGGTGGTGTTGTCGATGCAGTCTACACAGATTTCTCCAGGGCATTTGACACGGTTAGTCATGCAATTCTAATAGATAAGCTTTCCGCCTATGGAGTTTGTGGTGGAGTGTTGGATTGGATGTATTCTTACCTTGTTGGCCGGAGGTTGGTCGTGAGAATTAAATCTGCACATTCTTTTGAATTTTGTGCTCCATCTGGAGCACCTCAAGGGGGACATCTTGCACCACTGTTATTTAGTATATTCATCAATGATGTCATTAGCTGTTTTCAGCACTGTCAAATATTGTTATATGATGATGATTTAAAATTTTTCAAGCATATTCAATCTCAAAATGACTCAGTTCAGATGCAAGATGACCTTTTTAAGTTTGAGGAATGGTGCAACAATAATAACTTAAAGCTTAACATTAAGAAATGCAAATATATTCAATTCAGTAGAAAAGTTGATTCTCGCCCTAATGTTTACCAACTTCGGAATTCCACATTGAATAGTGTTACTACTGTCAAGGACCTTGGTGTGATTTTTGACTCTAAACTTTCTTTTGTAGATCACTTTTTATACTGCTGTAACAAAGTACTTAAAATGTTGGGTTTTATTAAACGCAATACTGGGGACTTCAAAAACCTAGTAGCTATGAAGACTTTATATGTCTCACTAGTCAGGTCACACCTGGAATTTGGCTGTTTGGTTTGGTCACCATATTATGCAGTACATATTCAGTCATTGGAATGTGTGCAACATAAGTTCCTACGTTATATTGGCTACAAATTAGACATACCTATTGGTACAATTGACTATAATGAAATATTAAAAGTATTAAACCTTGAGACTTTATGTATTAGACGCAAGAGGTATGAGCAGCTTTTTGTTTACAAAATAATTAATAATATTATTCATTCTCCAGAACTATTAGCTGCAATTCGGATAAACATACCAGTTAGAGAACTGAGACAAACTAATACTTTTAACTTAGAGTTTCATTGTACACTTTATGGTCAACATAATACTATAAATCGTGCAATGTCAGCTGCTAATCAGATTGGTTTGGACATATTCAATACCACAATCTACCAAATTAAACATAGTTCCTAACACATCTTTTGTATTTTATCTCTGGTCCATCTTGAGTTTTATTTATGTTGCTTTTGTTGTAATTATAATTGTTAGGTCTATATGTATAAATATTTGTGTCTATTGATTTCAACTTGTTCCTGTTTTTGAGTTAGTTTAGTTAGGTTTGACATTTTAATTTGTTTTTTATAATGTACCTTACTTTTTAATCATTATCTTTTAATATTAGTCAAAACTTCTGTATTGATTTTTATAATGGGCTTTATGCCCGTAAATAAATAAATAAATAAATAAATAAATGAGTGAAGTTCTAGTAATCACTAACAAAAACAGATGCTGTTTGTGGGTTTTATTGATTTGTAAACATTTTACGCGGCAGTATGAGGGTAAATCTCAGCAAATGGGATGGAAATGTGCAAGCGGATGGGGACGGAAACGTGACATCATAACCATGCGCAGTGATTTGTGCTGCTTAAATACTTGTGCATGTCGATATAGGATATGTTTACACATCAGTGTCTCGAGTACTAGCAGACTCGCTCATTTTTTTTGTCAACCCCCCAGCACTTGATACTAGGGGGTTTAGTCGCTTCGGAGCACACCTACAGTCTATAGTCACCATACTAAAATTACGACTTTCATTCTACTGTCCTCTATCTTTAAAGAAACTATCTGGGAAAAATCATGACAAGACTATTTGAAATATCTAAAGGTTATGTTAAATTATGTGACAATGCGAATAGAAAGCGGTAATAAAGGCGATTTTCTTAATAAAATAAGAAATGTTCACGGCTGTACAAAAATGCAAATGTGGAAGAAAGATTTACCTGCGACAATTTTCAAATGAAAAACCGGGAGCAGGAATTTCGGGACACAAAACCGACGACATTTCTTTACTTCAGTGTTTAGTTTGACTGCTTTACAAATTAAACTGCTTGCTGCTTGATTAATTTATTCTAGAAATGCAAATAAATAAATAATAGAAAAGAGCAAAGTAACGACGTCGACACTCGACAGTTGACATATCGAGCCGCTTTCCAGTTCTAGTGTTTCACGCATCTGGAGTACGCCGGGAGTGCTCCACGCCTATTTTTGTTGTTTCAAATGCTCCGAAGCGGGGCGCTCTCTTACCCAGGCCCGCTGAAGCATTTACCGTTTTTTGGAGACAAGACTAACCGAAACTAATCCAATTTAAAAAAAGAAACAAATTTAACTTTGAAAAAAATTTAAAAACATCGACGCGAATCGAACCCGAGTGGCCGTATCACAAACACAGCATCCACTGAGCCAAGAGGCCAAGAGACTACTTGAAAGAAATTCGCTGGATCATAAAGGTATGGTGTGTCAACTATAGCCGTATTCGCTTCACTACTTTGGATCGACCTAACTGAACTTTATTGAACTGATTCATGTTCGATTGTAAAAATATCACTTTGCCACTACTACCTGAAAACTGATCCAGCTCACCTGTAAGTGAACCGAAAATGGACCGGGATCACTTAGATCGGTTTGTTTAGTAGTTCAGGTAAAAATGGCATTTAAATGTCAGTTGTCAATCTGCTTTATTTTAATTGTTTTCATAATTTCATTTGACCTTGGCTCACTGAACTGAAATATCAGTTCAGGTTCAGTTCATTTTGAACTGATCTCCAGTCTCAATCGAATACGGCTAATGTAATGCGCGTGCAACTGAAGCCCTGTGACCGGGAACTCGAAAATGTCTACTCTACGTTTTTGAGAGCTTTATGCAGCATGCACCTCAAGCTGCTAAATGTTCAGACGCGATCAAACGCGATTGAAAATAGAGATATAACAAAAACTTAAAAGCATGTCTGTTCTACCTTTATACAAAATAGAAAAAATTAATAGATTTTATTTTGGCAACATCACAGACTAATCCTAACCTCAATCAGAAATAAAATAACATCAAAATTTGATAACTGTACGTTCACTATCTCAGTTTTAACCGTGCTGTACGTTCACTATCTCAGTTTAACAACGATAGCCACGTGTTCACCCAAAATGGCGACAAAGGAGCCGCTTCAAAACGCGTGTTGAGTCGACCGAAGACGAAACGGAAGTCAACTAGTGTTGCCAGAGTAACAAAGTAAAAAGTCGCTACCAACTGGTATGAAAAGTTGTTATTTTGTCGTTACATCTTCGAACTATTCAGGGCAGTAAACTGTCAATGTTAAGTTTTTTTTCGACTTCCGTTTAGTTTTCGGTTGGGATAACATCGCTGTTGAGTAGCGGCTCTTTCGACGGCCATTTTTGGCAACGCGTGGCACGTTCAGGGACCGATTTGTTCCCCCGAGGAAAAAACGGACGTCATAGCCAGCATCGTCTGTGCCACTTCAGCGTATAATATGTGTTGGTCTTTAGCCAAAGGAAATAACCAGTGTGGGGTTTTTATTTGTGCCTTGTGAAAAGTCGGTGGTCGTAGCAGGGTCCAGAGCCCGACAACGTTGCGGTCGCCCCCGAATACAAAGCCCTTCAAACTGGAATAACGTGTAACGGATGTAGAAGGATTAGCTCTACCTCTCCTTAAGCGCCGGACGAAGGGTGCACTGGCAAATTGCCTCGTAGCAGCGTGAAACGGCTCCCTTCTTGAAGGGAGTCCATACTTCAAGTTCAAGTAATTTTTCGTTTTTTGAAGAACAATTCAAAACAAGCTTTATTACTCAATTTTATTAATATTTAAAAAATAATAATAAATAAATAAAAATAAACGATTCGTGTTTCGTAATATCACTCATTTTAGTGACACAGAGATGTAGCAGTGTAGCACGTAATAAAAAATAAAAATAATAAAATACCGATTTCAAATTTGCCGATATTATGCGATGATGCAAACGAATATTGAATAAAGAGATACTAGGGTCTAGCGACAGCAGCGACCTCCACCGCTCCGTCCGTCCCATCCACCCTAACGTTCGCGAAGGCATGTTGTAATATGTATTGAATGTTGAATGCAGTGGAATGACTGGAATGTATTCGCGGAAACACATGCAAGCTGCTGTATATCCACTATAATACGGCTTTTGTTAAATATATCCTGGTTTTTAGTTAGATAAAGCAAAATATATCGTAGAAAAGTGCTGACAAAGTACTGGCACGTTATGTCACTTTTCGCATGACCAAAACTAACCCAAGACATACCCAAAATCAAGAAAAAAACTGTTTAGAAATATAACCTTCAAAAAGAGTTCGGCTTTGGAGTTGGCGGTGTGGGGACGTGGGAAGGGAGTCTGGTTTTCTAATCTGACTTCGCAGGGGAAGTGCACGTGATTCACGGCTAAAAGCGTAGGGGCTCCGTTGGTTCGAAAAAGGAAGTCGTAGAGGTCGTGTTTAGGGTGGGTCGCTTAATGGAGGGTTGATTCCTACGAAGATTCTTCCAGATTCTTGCACGTGATTACGTGATCTGAAGGAGATCGGGGCGTAGACCCTGCGGAGAAGGGAATATTCTCTGACAGCAACTGGTTATATCTGCATTATGCGAAGCCCCTTTGCATAAGACTCTAGCCGCGCATGTACAAGATTTAAATGTGTGTGAATGTCATGCCGGTGGTGTTCGAACCTTAAAACAAGCCGTGCATGTACAAGTCGGAGCCCCCAGGAGTATATACTCGCTATACTGGAGGTTCCAAAAATAGTAACTTATCTGGGATCATTGATTTGTATAGGAGTGGATAAGCAATAGACGCCTTGCACTATTCAAAATTGGCAACCTATGGGCGAAAAAACGGGTTTCTGCGCCTGACAAAATCGAAAAACGTAAACAAAGAAGATCCCGTTTTGTCATGCGCACTAAAGCACTTGCCGTCTCAGGACCGAACTTGGCTTTTGTCTTTGACGTGTTTTCGTTTTGACGGCGCGGCGTTATGTGTTGATAATTCGACTACTTTACTTTTTATTGACTTTCTTTGGACCTAGTGTTTGTAGTTGCTTAATTAGTTTTAGTTTAGTGGTTCACGTTTGTGCGTACCCTATTTTGATTTTCGTTTTAGTTGAACAATACACACATAAACATTGGGCGATGCTACCAAAATAGAATTCCGAAAGTGTATGGTTGTCTTTTGTAGCAGTAGAGGCAAAATACCCGAGATTTCCTATTTCAAGTAAGTATAATTATTATAAGTATTACTTATTTATACCCTATTGTTTGTTTCACTGTGCTAACTGGCCCATTTCACAATCGGCAAGACTACTCTGCCGAACATTTGGTGAAATAATTATTTTCGTTCATAAGAGTACGAGTTCAAATTTTGGAGTCAGGGCCTGCCTAATGACCTCCACACTACAACAGATGGCGCTTACTAATTCTCTAATGCGCAAGGCAAAATAGGAATCGTTTCGTTTGCATTTCGCGGGCGTAAATTTGCCATGTTTGGTCTATCTATTGCTTCTACACTATAACCAGCTACTACTATAACCTTAAAAAAAAAATAAAAAAACCGACGGGGTTTGAACGCGGGTCGCCGAAGTGAAGGCTAACTATCCAGACCCCTAGACCATCTGCGAACTTACAAACAACTAGTTGCATCAGGAAGACATGGAAGTCAAGGTGGACGGTGGATCGGATGGCCAGACCGCCGGAGGTCCGCTGCTGTCGCGAGAGTCTAATCCCCGACGCCAAACTGTTGTATTTGTAACTTGCGGATAGATTGAAAATATCACTTTCGTTCATGCGTGCGTGCGCAATGGTGCGCACCAATCTAACACTTTTCGCGTGGTCCTAGGCTCCGCTCGCTTCGCTCGCTACGGGGGCTCAAGAATAGGAAATTAACCAAGTGCTAACCAAAACTAACCCAAGACATACTCAAAATCAAGAAAAAAACTTAGAAACGAAAGTGATATTTTCAATCTATCCGCAAATGTATTTGTACTGTATTGTAAAGATAGACAATGATCTAGACTCTTTCTTATTCTCCAGACGTACTTTTCTTTACATTTGTTTTCTCTACAATCAATAATAATAATTTGTAGCTTACTTGATACTATTTTTATATATCTATCTTAGGTACGGGAAAACACGACTAGTAAAAATACCTAACAAATAGTAAATATTAAATAAAGGCACTGTGTTTTATTTTATTGGCACTAAAATTAAGGTAGGTAAAAGACAAATGCTTGAACAGTAATTAACAATAGATGCTTTATTGTCAAAAAATTTTCCAATTTGTAGACAAAGCTAGAGTACAAAATATACAAAACACATAAAAACACAAATAGAAATATACAATAAAAAGAAAAACCTAACTATACAAAACTTTATACAATTGTGCAAATTGTACGAGGTCAAAATATTATTTAAAATGTTAAATATCAAGAGCTAGAGTACAAAACATAACATATAAAAACACAAATAGAAATATACAATAAAAAGAAAAAGGAAAACCTAACTATACAAAACTATACAATTGTACAAATTGTACGTGGTCAAAATATGTAAGATATTAAATATCAAAATATTTAACATCAAATCCTAAACACTAAACACCAAGCATTAAACATGAAATCATTAAACCAGTGTGTAAGATGCTCAAAATTAAGTATTAATTAAAAAAAAATCGTTGACTGCGTATAAGGCTCTCTCCAGTAAGTATAATCTCAAAGCTCTGCGAAATGCGGGAAAGGATGTTATTGACTTCAGTTCAAATGGTAGATTATTGTGCATTTTTTTTGCATTGTACAATATAATTAAACTAAAATGAAGAAAACAGTTTCAAAACCTAGTACAATCCATATATACAGAGGGTGGTCCTATTTATAATCAGAATTCAGAATACTATTAACAGTTTATTTAGCGGTTAAAAATAAAGCAAAGAGTTTATATAAAATCATGTCTGAAAATGCACAGTGTTTAACCCTAGGTTAGTCGCGCAAGAATTGTATACGCGTATAGTCGCGTGGGTGACAGGTGTCACCCACGCGATTTAAATCACTTTAATAAGAAAAAAATTATAAATAAAATCAATGGTCATATTTTTGGATTATTGGGGGTGTTTAATTTTTTTATAAGACAAAAAAATATTTGTTAACATTTGTAACATATTTTCGTCTTCAGTAATACGGTGGTCCTGTTCCTCATCATTTATCTCTTTATACTACTTCAACCAAATATCTGGATCACTACTTGTTTCAGCCATTTGTCGTTTAGGTGGACGGTCCATTATCTATCTGCGAAATACACTGTAATATGTACATACAAATATAATATGTACGTAGAAACAAATGCATACCTACATACAAATAGGTATACAAAAAAAAACAAAAAAAAACAAAAAATACACACAAATACATATGTACATACAAATACAAATGTAATATGTACATAAAAATACATATGTACATACAAATACAAATGTAGTATGTACATACAATGTACAAAAACAGTGTAATATAAAAACTAAATAAACATATAAAAAATAAATTGATTTGAAGAACAAGGTAATCGCAAATTTGTATTTATCCTCAAAATTTGGGATATAATATTAGTAAGAATTATTATGATACATCACAAAACCTTGTATACAACTGGTGACGTCTACTGCCGCAATAAATACTTAAACATAATACAAAATATCTTAAGAAACCTGTAAACACACCTTTTCAAAATGACTACACGTTTAGTCGCGCGGGGGACAAATGTCACCCAGTCGAATATTTCAGGCAAAATACGGAAAACAACTAACTTCTCAATAAACCCACCTAGGATACCATAAAGAGCTTCGAATATTCAGCAGCTACTATAATCCATGGACGCCAGAATGTTCCTGTTAAAAAACTGGGTTGTGAAGAGTGGGAGTGGGTGACATATGTCACCCGCGCGACTAACCGAGGGTTAAGATACAGGGTGTTAAAGTTTTTGAAGTGTAAACATCTTACGCGCTGGTATGAGGGTAAATCTCGGCAAATGGGACGGAAATGTGAGAACGGAATGTGTAAACCGATGTGACATTATAACCCGTGCGCAGTGAGGAGCAAGCTAATCCAGGACGGCCGCGATTGCAACGACTCAAATGTCGCTTCTAAAAAGCTAGCCGCTAGGGCGATATTAGGATTTCATTG
This sequence comes from Pissodes strobi, assembly GCA_016904865.1. Lineage (NCBI taxonomy): Eukaryota > Metazoa > Arthropoda > Insecta > Coleoptera > Curculionidae > Pissodes > Pissodes strobi. The sequence goes on along the minus strand of JAEQML010061995.1, from coordinate 9,578 downwards.
TATTATATTGGCAGTGTATTTGAGTTCATAGCACAGCTTATTTTTAATAGATGGTTAAATTTAAAATGAATTATCGCTTCAAAATCCACGACGAATATCGTCCTAAGAAAGTCCGGAAATTTCGGATTTTTATACAATTTTGCTATTTAAAATCGTTTTTAAAGGGATATTAGAGGATAAAAAAGCATCTTTTAAATTAAACGTACTGTCAAAAGTATAATTCAGATGCCCAGACGTTTAAAACAATATTGAGTCATGGCCCTAAAATTTGCAAAATTTGGTTATTGACTTTCCCAAATCAATGGATGCCGCCCCAAAGATGACTAGCTGGTAGTGAATAAGCTGTGTCCATAGATTGATATTATTCCTGGTGGCATTAGATATTTGTGTCGAATTTTTGCAGTCAATTAATCTACTCCGATTGAAGCTGCCAGTAAATACTATTAAAGAAGCCTAACTAATATTGTAAATGCGAATGTGTTTGTTGTGTACAGATATTTTCAAGAGTATAGTTTTTTTTGTTATGGCTGAGGCACACACACTAAAGGGAGATCCTATGGCGCTCGACGAGCGGTGTGTGTGCAAAGATGTTGATTGACACAGCACTTGAATAGTTGTAGGTTGTAATTAGTGGGAAACAGATGTCCTGGGAGTGAATTCCACAGTGATGAAGTGCGCCAGACAAAGCAGTTCTTGTAGGTTGCAGTTGTACGACGAACTGGTGTGCTCGTGCCGTCTGTCGTGACTGTCTGACAGGAATTGCCAGGTGCGGGATGACGCGGGCTAAGTTCTGGGAACATCTGCCGTGAAAGTATCTGTAAAACAGAGACATCTCGGCCACATGTCTGCGTTGTTCCAGACTATCCAGATTCCTTGTCAACTCCGGTCGCAGTAGAGGCAAAATACCCGGGATTTCCTATTCCAAGTAAGTATAATTACTATAAGTATTACTTATAAATACCTTATTGTTTGTTTCACTATGCTAACTGGCCCATTTCACAATCGGCAAGACTACTCTACCGAATATTTGGTGAAATAATTACTTTCGTTCATAAACACAAGAGTGTAAGTTCAAATTTTGGAGCCCTGGCCTGCCGAATGACCTTCACACTGTAACAGATGGTGTCCACTAATTCACTAATGCGCAAGGCAAAATAAGAATCGTTTTGTTTACATTTTGCGGTCGTAAATTTGCCATGTTTGGTCTATTTATTGCTTATCCACTACTATACAAATCAATGCAGCTAACACGTCACGATAATGCCAACCATCTGTCATTTTACACAATATCCCCCTTAGATTATGTAAGAGTAAGGATACCGCGCATGACATTAAGCCAATGTACTGGAGTTGAAGCCTTTTCAAAGCGGCGGCCATTATTTATGTGGCAAAACACATCTATTGATGTGGCGGTGCTATTTTGCAGTCATTCTGTGAATTTTTGAACAAAGAGAGATAAAAACTAAGATTTATAATGGTAAATTGTTCGGCATATGGTTGCAAGAGTCGAAGTGTGAAGAAGGAGCCTGGAATTTCATTTCACAGGCAATTATTGTCTGCTGATCTTGTAGTTTATTTCCATATTTCTTGTTTAATAATAAATGCATAATGTACACATTCTGTTACCTCTGAGTATATCATGGTAGGGATGTTTATTTAATTATCGAGAGTAATTTGATACCCGATCTTCATGATACAAAGACTAACTGTATCATGCCCGATCTTGGATATTGTTATTTATTACTTATAATTTCAATTAACTTATTGAAGTTACCCAGTAATTTATGTGGCAGCTGCTAACAGGCTTTTTCCCATGTTATCTGTCCTTCTTCTTTCCTTGTCTAAGATATCCCCAATTGGTGGGTCCTCATGTGCGTACTGCGTATCGTCGGCGTAACGTATTTTACGCGCGTTTTAACGTAACGTCCTAATGTAAGAATGTTAAGCGTAAGCGTTTTGGAGTCATGTCAACATATTATGATAAACATAACCAAAAAGTAATAATGGCAAATATGGATAATGAATTACTTCTCTATTCTATACAATAGGGACATTAGTTGTTAAGCTTAGATGTTCTCTTGCCGATAAAAACGCATATCGGCAAAAAATGAACCAGCTTTACGTAATGTACGAAAAATTAGAACATGAAAGGATAAATACCTAGTTATATTAATAATTATTTATCCCGTCCATAGTTCCCTTATAGATGAGAAGGCAACAAAAACTAGTACAAATTAATCAACTAAAACACTTCTGTAATTTATCATCAGATGCATAGGTAATAATATAATATATTTAAACAAATCAGATGAGGCAAAACAAACCCGAATCCTAAAAATGACAGCCGCTGTCAGCTTTTACGCTGAAAAGTTGAACAAAATCCAACTTTGGCGCGTATCTCCGGCGTAATTTTGACAGCGTAAAAAACATGGCGCCGCGTATACCACGTGCTCTGCTATAACCAATCAGATCGCAGAACGCGGTGACGCTGGCGTAAATTTACGCACATGAGGACTCATCATAAGTTGAGTTGGGTGCGTTCACCCACGGCCACCTATACGCCGTGATTCACCCACCGATCTCCGATCGGTGGGTTCACCAGACGTCAGGAGCTGTCATGCATCACTCAACTGATGAATATTAACAGCTAGAACTCTGAACGCCCCGTTGAGTTTTGGCTTTTTACTCGTAAGCTTTTGAAAGCTGGATATCAGGTCATAATTTTCTATATGTTCAAATTTTACAACAGCTGTGCATCCATTTATTTTATACTACCCTTCCATTACATACTTCTGTTATTCCATCATAATATTTTACCGTTTTCAATTACCGGTTGCCGATCTTTTCGATCAAAAACCAAATTGTAAACTGCCAGATCCATGACGTGACTATTTACCATATATGTTATATACTATTTACCAACAATATTACAAATTAACATGAAAATTGATAATTCAACAAAAATATGTCAGGCGAAATGTCAGACTTGGCACGTTCTTCTGCGCAGGTCCAATCATACGTTGACTAAAGTCAACGTAAAATATTCCCGCTGAGAGAAATTTGCAGCAGCTGAGTTTAAACAGTTTGTCATCAGAGCTGCTGAACGCAAATGCTGCCTCAACTACTCAGCTGTTGTCGTCTGGTGAACGCACCCGTTGATATTCAAACCAACTACTGCAACAACAAACTGGCGACACTAGGGAGAGGGGTTAGGGGTTCTGACGTTCCTTGGCTCCTTCTGCCAGAGAGAGTGTAGCTGGCGACAGTCGAAGCGACTTCAGACTGTTCGCTGGTTCGACAGTGTTCTTATTACATCCATGTTCGTTTTTGTCATCTTTTTCCTCGATTTGCTCTGAAAAATTGACAGCCACTATAGTTCAAGTCGGAAATAATAGTCAGTGACTCATTTTTAGTTTTAAGGCGCGCCTCGAGGGGTAAGGGAAGAGAGAAGGAAATTCCAGCGGCGGATACAATTGCTTTGTAAATTAATATGTTATAATAACTATATAATGGAATAGTAACAAGTAAACTTAGGCAAATATCCACTTAAAAAAATAAAGTTTATGCACATAAATATGCATGATTTTAGTCTAAAATATGCAAAAAAAAACGTATATTTAAAATTATTCCTAAATCTAGTAATAAGCCACAAAATTGTACTACAAACAAATAGTAAAATATTCATTAAGGCTAGGAAAAAAAGAGTCATGGATGATAAGGGGTTTTTCTTATCATAAAATACCATATTGAAAGTTGCATCGAAAGTTTACATCAAACATCAATAAAACTTTAAGTTTACTACTCGTTATCGGAGGTTTGATCAGAATTTGATTCAGAATCATTACTATCACTACTTTCGGAACCAACATTGATAATAAGAGGTTCAACTCTAACTTCGACCGTAGTATCCAAATCCCACATTTTTTGTTGAATTGAAAATGATGAATAAAAACGCAAAAATGCGATTTGTGTTGAAATTCATTTAGTTTCCAAAAGCAGAGTTTAAAAATGTAAAAATACAAACACACGAATGTTTATAATATAGTTACATAATTAAAGAAATGCATTTTTAGCAATAATATTAAACATTATCATAATTAAAGCAAAAATAAATAAAAAAATTAAGCGAGTCTGCTAGTACTCGAGACTAATGTGTAAATATATCCTATATCGACATCGGTTGTAGAAAGTTATGTTCCCAAGCGGTAACCCATCCAAGTACTAATCACGCCCGACGTTGCTTAATTTCAGTGATCGAACGAGAACTGGCATTTTAAACGGCATTATAAGATCCTTTACACAAATAGTGCACTATATAAAAATCGGCCTTTCCCATTGGCCGATCGGCATGGCCTTCTGCTCGCTTCGCTCGCTACGGGGGCTCAAGGAAAGGAAACTAACCAGATGCTAACCCAAACTAACCCAAGACATACCCAAAATCAAGGAAAAAACTGTTTAGAAACATAATCTTAAAAAGAATAATAAAAAAAGCAACGGGGTTTGAACCCAGGCCGTCCAGGTGAGACCCAGTTGTCTAAACATCTACACCAAGAGACCGACGTCTTGACAGAAATCGTTTACATCACGAAGACATATTGTAATACGAGATGGATCGACCAATAGGAGAGGTCGATTTTTACATAGTGCACTATTTGTGTAAAGGCTCTTAAAAAGCTTTTCAACGTGCTATGGTCCTTACCTGTACATTTTAGCATGTTCATAGAATAAAAACAAAAACATTCGCATTTATAATATTAGTTAGGATTCTTTAATAATACGCACTGGCAGCTTCGGAGCGGATTAATTCACTGCACAAATTCGACACGAAAATCTAATGCCACCAGGAATAACATCAACATATGAACACAGCATATTTACCTTATAATCTTGGGCCGACATCCTTTGATTTGGGACAATCAATAACCAGCTTTTTCAAATTTTACTGCTTTAAACGTCTGGGCATCTGAATAATACTTTTGACAGTTCGTATAATTTAAAATAATAATATGCTTTTTTATCGTCTAAAATCCGTTTGAAACGATTTTAAATGGCAAAATTGTATATAGTACTGTCCTAGCGGCTAGAATCGATTTACACATTTACTTTCCATTTGCCGAGATTTACCCTCATACCGCCGCGTAAGATGTTTACACCACATCAAAAACTCAAGGGCATTCAAGATCAAATTACCTCAATGTCATTCAAGGTAAAACACACCACAAAACAGTCCCAAGGACCTGCAAGGTCATACATGCTTGGAGCAATCCCAAGGTCATATGCGCGACCTTCAACAAAAACTCAAGGACATTCAAGGTAAAGTGTCAAGGACATTCAAGGTGAAATTAGGCCAATGTCGTTCAAGGCCGAATACACTTAAGACCAAGTGGGCGGGGTTTATCTCAAAGTCACCGGAGGGGGGCGAGGGGGCAAAAAATTGGAGTGGGAGAATTGAGGCCGTCTAAAGCACTCTACTGTGGATTAATTCATTGCATACTTTCGACACGAAAATCTACAAAGCTTGTTCTTTTACCAGCTACTCATCTTGGGCCGACATCCTTTGATTTGGGAAAGTCAATAACCAAATGTTGCAAATTTTAGAAGAGGGCTATGACTCAATATTGTTTTAAACGTCTGGACATCTGAATAATACTTTTGACAGTTCGTTTAATTTAAAATAATAATATGCTCTTTTATCATCTAAAATCCGTTTAAAAACGATTTTAAATGACAAAATTATATAAAAACCCGAAAATTCGGACTTTTCAGGACGATAGCCGTGGCTTCTGACGAATTTGTCGTGGATTTTGAAGCGAAAACTCATTTTAAATTCAACCGTCCATTAAAAAAAAACAAACTTATGGAAGGAAAATTATAGAAGAGGGCCATGACTGAATATTGTTTTAAAAGTCTGGGCATCTGAATAATACCTTTGACGGTTCGTTTAACTTAAAATATGCTTTTATATCGTCTAAAATCCGTTTAAAACCGATTTAAATGGCCAAATTGTATAAAAATCCTTCACCGGCTTATAATGTCACAATCGGTTAACACATTTTCGCCCCATTTGCCGAGATTTACCCTCATACCGCCGCATAAGATGTTTACACATAAAAAATGTGCAGATATGAAAACCGAAAAAATTACCCTTCACTTTTAGATAGGAAAATCTATTAATATAATACAATTATAGAATTATAGTCAAAAGCGATCTTATCGTGCGGGTCCAAAGGTCACAATTTTCAGTAAAAACTTCATTTGTGGCACATTTTGCGTGTAAAATCTGTCAAAGTAATGACATTTAATGAAAAATTATAATAAATAATAAATAAATAAATAAATAAATAATAAATAAAAATGTGACCTTTGGACCCGTACGATAAGACCGCTTTTGACTATAGCCATAACGTTACTGTAATATTTTTAACCTGTTCTGATTCTGTTTAGTCCGTTTTGGCTATTTCTAGTCACCTTTGGTTAGTCGTTCAAACAATTTTCCGTTCGTTCCAACTTATTGATGTGTAAACATCGTACGCGGCAGTATGAGGGCAAATCTCGGCAAATGGGACGAAAATGTGTAAACCGATTCTAGCCGCTAGGGCGGTATTATATCCAATTTGCCATTTAAAATAATTTTAAATGGATTTTAGATGATAAAAAAGCATATTTTAAATTAAACGAACAGTCAAAATTATTATTTATTAATTATTATATTCGCAGTGTATTTGGATCCATAGCACTGCTTATTTTTAATGGACGGTTGAATTTAAAATGAGTTTTCGCTTCAAAATCCACGACAAATTCGTCAGAAGCCACGGCTATCGTCCTGAAAAGTCCGAATTTTCGGGTTTTTATATAATTTTGTCATTTAAAATCGTTTTTAAACGGATTTTAGATGATAAAAGAGCATATTATTATTTTAAATTAAACGAACTGTCAAAAGTATTATTCAGATGCCAAGACGTTTAAAACAATATTGAGTCATAGCCCTCTTCTAAAATTTGCCAAATTTGGTTATTGACTTTCCCAAATCTAAGGATGTCGGCTCACGATTACTAGGTAAATAAGCTGTGTCCATATATTGATGTTATTCCTGATGGCATTAGATTATCGTGTCGAATTTGTGCAGTGAATTAATCCACTCCGAAGCTGCCAGTAAGTATTAGGTGTTTTTCTTTCACCTACACCAACTGCACTTGGTGTCCTCAGTGTTGCTCCACCAAATAATCGTGCAGCAGCGAAAGAAAAAGCCATCTCACCGTTGTGATCACAAAGTATTATTGCCATTTTCATGATTTTCTTACAAAATTGACTTGGGCCTTGGGCAGCAACAGCTTAGCAAAATTGTATGTTAAGTTTTGATTTGTTTACAATTTTTTCGCCAGTTCGCCATTGTCCCACCATCCTGCACCAACTTACACCAACAAAATAGTCGGTGGAGAAAGTGCTGCACTAAATGGCACTCAGTGCAAGTGCACCGGAGAAAGAAATAGGGTTGGTGCAAAAGGTGTACTTAGTACAGGTGAAAGAAAAACACCTATTATAAAATAATCCTAACTAATATTACAGATACGAATGTGTTTGTTTGTTTGTTTCTTAAGCTTTCACGCATAAACTGTTCCGATCATCATGAAATTTTGTACAAATATTTTCAAGAGCATAGTAAAGAACATAGGACACTTTTAGCTTTTATCCGAGGCTTCGTTCGCGTTGATTTTTTATTATTTTAAACTTGGTTATTAAACCTAATTTTTATTCTATGACCAAGGTAAAACGCAACAATGGCCATAGCATGTTAAAAATGCCAGTTCTCGTCCGATCACGAAGTTAAGCAACGTCGGGCGGGGTTAGTACTTGGATGGGTGACCGCTCGGGAACACAACCTGCTGCTGTCGTTTTTTTACAACCGATGTCGTTAGAGGATATGTTTACACATCAGTGTCTCGACTACTACCAGACTCGCTCAAATTTTTTTTAGTCATTTGAACTGACTCCGATACGTTATAATCAAATTTAATCTTTTTGGTTAGTTTTAGTTAGCTACAAAAATTCGGTTCGTTTTGATTAGTTTTAACTTACTTTAATTTTTACAATCTATTCCGACACGGTTTAGCCCGTTTTGGTGCTTTTGGTTACTTGTGATTAGTTTTGGTTAGTCATTCAATCAGCTTTCGGTTAGCTTAAATTATTTTAGTAATTTGAACCGGTTCCGATACGTTATGGTTAATTTTAGTTAGTCGGCAAAATTCGGTAAATTCAAGTTCGTTTCACCTTATAAGCTTAATATTTCTAATCTGTTCTGATATGTTTTAGCCCATTTTGGTGCTTTTGGTTACTTTTGGTTAGTCGTTCACTTTCGGCTAATTTCAGTTAGTTTTAATTTATTTTAGTTATTTGAACCGGGTCCAAAACGTTATAACCAATTTTAGTGTTTTTGGTTAGTCACCAAAATAAGGTTAATTTGAATTAGTTTCATATTACTTCAATATTTTTAATTTTTTCGATACGTTTTAGCCCGTTTTGGTGCTTTTAGTTACTTTTGGTTAGCTTTGGTTGGTTATTCAATCAATTTCGGTTACTTTCAGTAAGTTCCAATTTATTTGAGCCATTTGAACCGGTTCCGATACGTTAAAACAATTTAAACCTTTTTGGTTAATAATGTAGGTCGTCGCAAAAATTCGGTTAATTTGGGTTAGTTACTTATTTTATTCTTAATTTGTTCCGATACGTCTTAGTCCATTTTGGTTACTCTTGATTAGTTTTGGTTCAACATCTTTTGGTTAAGTTTAGTTAGTTTTAATTTATTTTAGTCATTTGAACCGGATTCGATACGTCATATCCAATTTTGATGTTTTTGGTTAACTTTAGTTAGTCGCCAAAATTCGGTTGATTGTTAGTTTCAACTTGTTTTAGCCCCTTTTGATGCTTTGGTTACTTTTGGTCCATTTTGGTTAGTCGTTCAATCAACTTTCGGTTAATTTCAGTTAATTTTAATTTATTTTAATCATTTGGACCAGTTCCGTTACACTATAACCAATTTTAGGGTTTTTGGTTAGTCACCAAAATTCGGTTAATTTAAGTTAGTTTTAACTTAGTTCAATATTTTAAATCTATTTCGATGCGTTTTAGCCCGTTTTGATGCTTTTAGTTACCTACTATTGGTTAGTCGTTCAGTCAAGTCTCAGTAAAGTTCAGTTAGTTTTAATATATCTTAGCCATTTGAACTGGTTCCGTTACGTTATAAGCAATTTTAATGGTTTGGTTAGTTTTAGTTGGTCGCCAAAATTCGGTTAATTTGGGTTCATTGTTAGTTTTGATTAGTCACCTAAATTCGGTTAATTTGGGTAAATTTTAACTTACTTCAATCTTTTTAATCTATTTCTATATGTTTTAGTCCGTTTTGGTGCTTTTAGTTATTTTTGGATATTTTCAATCGTTTTTCGGTTACTTCTAATTAGTTCCAATTTATTTTAGTAATTTGAACCGGTTCCGATACGTTATAAGCAATTTTAATGTTTTTGGTTAGTTTTGGTTAGTCACTAAAATTCTGTTAATTTGGGTTAGTTTTAACTTACTTCAAT